>PVIU01017361.1:0-42182 GCA_004026605.1 Ondatra zibethicus
ATCCACAAACCTATGAACACCTCATATTTGACAAAGAAGCTAAAAGTATACAATGGAAGAATGAAAGCATCTTTAACAAATGGTGCTGGCATAACTGGATGTCAACCTGTAGGAGAATGAAAATAGATCCTTATCTATCTCCATGCACAAAACTCAAATCCAAATGGATTAAAGACCTCAATATAAATCCGACCACACTGAACCTGATAGACGAGAAAGTGGGAAGTAGCCTGCAATACATGGGCACAGGAGACCACTTCCTATGTAAAACCCCAGTGGCACAGACAATAAGAGCAACAATGAATAAATGGGACCTCCTGAAACTGAGAAACTTCTGTAAAGCAAAGGACACTGTCATTAAGACAAAAAGGCATCCTACTGAATGGGAGAAGATCTTCACTAACCCCACATCAGACAAAGGTCTGATCTCCAAAATATACAAAGATTTCAAGAAACTAGACATTAAAATTCTAAATACCGCAATTAAAAAATGGGGTAATTATCTGAACAGAGAATTCTCAACAGAAGAAGTTCGAACGCCCAAAAGATACTTAAGGTCATGTTCAACTTCCTTAGCGATCAGGGAAATGCAAATCAAAACAACTTTGAGATACCATCTTACAGCTGTCAGAATGGCTAAAATCAAAAACACCAATGATAGCCTATGCTGGAGAGGATGTGGAGCAAGGGGAACACTCATCCATTGCTGATGGGAATACAAACTGAATGAGCATATGATCAAACCGGAATCTCTGAATGTGGCTGACAATGGGGGCAGACTGAGAAGCCAATGATAATGGCACTGGGACCTATCTCTTCTGCATGTATTGGCTTTTTGGGAACCTAGTCTATATGGATGCACACCTTCCTAGACCAGGATGGAGGGGGGAGGGCCTTGGGCTTCCCACAGGGCGGGGTACCCTGCCCCCTCCTAAGGAAGCAGGGGGAGGGAGGAGGGTTAGTGGGGGAGCGGGAGGGGACTGGGAGAAGGGGAGGAAGTGTGAATTCTTTGAATGAAAAATAAAAGAATATTTAAAAAATAAAATAAAAAGAATAAAACATAAAAAAAGAAAAACCTCCTGAGAACCGAGCACCCCACAAGGTCATGGCACAGTCATGAAGAAAATGACTCCGGAAATTGCAGGACTCCTTCAGATGTCTCAGTTTCTCCCCACTCCACTAGCTGTGTGGTATGACCCTTCGTGTAAGACGAGAAAGGTGGGAAGTGAAGGGGAATTTATTTCTCCCTGGAGACTATGAGAGTAACAAAAGCCCAGTAAATACACTAGCCTGGAGAAGCTTGGCCTGTGGCTATGTTCTCCGGTGGCCAGTGGTAGCTTTCTGAGGCTGGTGTCTGACACAGGGTGCACAAAGACCGGTCAGTTCAGACGTTGAGTCGGGGTGTCTGGAGCTGAGGGGTCCACACTGACACTCACACCTCACATACAGCAGGAGCCTGAGCCAGGAGAGCGTCCATGTCATGTGCTCCCTCTCCAAAAGCCTCATACTTATGAATCTGACACAGGTATCATGAGCAGAAGGGTTCCTCCAGGTCATTGGCTATGGCCGCTCCCAGCTCAGTCTCCCTGCTAGATCTGGGAGACTTTGGTCCTCTCTGAATGGACTTCGTGGTGTTTTCTTCACCTGAAGCTCACGTGTGTGTGGCTTTTGCTTTTGCTCCCTCCTTTCCAGGCTCAGGTGACAAGATCCTCAGCAGAAACTCGAGCACTTCCTTGAACTCCAGGAGTAACCTAGTCCTTACAGGTATGAGTGTCCTTCCTAGGAGGAAGGACGGGTGTCCTTCTGTCACAGAGTGGACATCTAGGACACCTTTAATCTCCAAAAGCCAATATTCTCAGTCACTGATATAGACAGGAATTACCCAGGAAAGTTGATTAAAACTTGAGATGTCACCCCTATTTCCCCAGATTCCTAATGCGACGGGGTTAGGCATAGCCAAGAAGCCCTCTACCCACCAGCACCCCCTGCTCAAGGCTGCCAGACACCAGGTCTATAGAAGATACCACTTGCAGCTATAGAAAGGCCAAGACATCAGTCTGCCTGATTCTGCATGGCTGGAGTGCTTCACAGAGCATCTAAGTGGGATTTTAGCAATTTACTTATTTAAAGCCACATTCAAACCTAACTATTTTGTCATAGGGATTGCTGGATTTTACTTTACAGAAAAACTTCAAAGAAATTTATTGCAACAATAAAAGGCAGCTGTCCATTTAAGCAGCACCCACATATTAATATTTACAACTCATATGAATTCCTAACCTTCTTTGAGACTCTGAAGATAAATCTACCCTGACCTGTAGAAAAGTCTGTGTGTTTGCTAGAAAAGACTGGGACGCATGGATGAGAGATTCCAAATACTTGGGAAGTGAGAAGAGATGGATTTGGGGGCAATGGGGACTGGAGGATAGGACCCCCAAACCACACACACACACACACACACACACACACACACACACACACACACCAGCACATCAGGACTTGGGCGAAAGCAATTCGGGTGCTAAGAACCTGTCAGATCCCATTCATTCAATTCAGATCACATGCCAGCTGCTTGCTTGGAGGTGAGTAAGTGGACACCATGACCTCTGCGGCAGGGAAAATCTGAAAAGGAAAATGACTGAACTAGTCACCGCTGTGCATGGTTGTGGGGCCCTTGTCTTTCCCGCAGACTGCTGTTCCAAGCCTGTAGGGAACACCTCTCTCTGTTGTTTGGGCTTGGCGAGGTGTCCTGATTTTCCTCTGGCAGGCTGCCCCTTCTTCCCCTGAATTAGCTCTTTCCACACAGTTGTCTCCCTGATTCCTATCTACTGCCAAGTCCAGAAACGGCCCCTTCAATGTCTTCACAAACCTGAACTCACAAAACACTGGAACCCAAGGTCTGGTGGCTAAGCTCTCTGTGTTTCTTCTTGGTCCTTCTTTTCTGCCACAGATTTTTCCTCTCTGTTTCCACTCTAACGGTGGACCCACCTGTTGTTTTTCCTGTCCCAGGAGTGCAGGCATCACCTGTTGGGTTTCCTTTGTCACCCAAGTCCCTCCTTCTGACTGAGTAGAGACTGGGCGAGAGCTAACGGTGAGATGGTTTTTAAGGAGTCTTGTTTAGTCCTCTCTGGTTTGTTGTGTGGTGTTCTGAGCATGCTCCGTAGTTGAGGACTGAGCCCTACAGGGGTGTTGGGCAGTGAATCTCCCATGTTTACATCTTAAGAGGTAGTGAGCGTTTAAGGAGATGGATGGTTATGCTGGCTTGATTTGATCTTCCCACATTGTACCTAGGAGTCACGTGAAGCTATCCCTTGCCCCCCCCCCCAAATAAGTACAATTTTCACGTGTCAATTGCAAATCAAAACCAACACTGGGGATATAGCTCAGTGATAGAACACTTGCCTACCATGTGTGAGAGCCCACGTTCAGTTCCCAAAAGTTCACCTCCCAAAAATCACGTTAAAAATGATAACAAGTCATTGGCTTTATTCTGTATCTACCAATATAATTTATTAATAAATGACATCATATAATAGAAGTATTGAGGCAGAAAATTGAACCCTGATAATTCAATCATGGCAAAGGTTGAACAACTAGAGACAATTGTACCTATGTTCTCTGGTCTTCGTAAACTGACTTCTGAATGTACAGTCTTAGGAGTTTCTGTGCAGCGACTGTCCCAGGAATGCCCAGTGTCTCATGTCACTGGGTCCTCTATTTGGAAAACTGAGAACAGTTGCTACTGGGTAGATATTTTTAGGGTGCTATGGGTCTCTCAAGTCCTTTCCAGCTGATGTGGGGATAGTGATTTGTACCTGAAGTTTTAAAAACTAATAGCTGGCATAGATGGTGCTGTGGTTAAATATTAGAACTCCCATAGAAGTCACAGTGCTAGAGGAAATGGGTCACAAGAACTCTGACAAATTAGTGAATTCACGCAGTTGTAGATATGTAACCCAAATGGGCTACCAGAAATTGGGTGAGCCTTGAAGAAATGGGGCCTTCTTGTCAGCAGTTGGTCACTAGAGATGTGTTCTTGAAGGATGAATCTTGTCCTTGGACCCTTCCTCTGTCTGCTTCCAAGCTGCCATAACATGATTGGCTTCGTCCATCAAGAATTCTCTGCCATGCACTATCACTTTGGTGCCACAGTGATGGAGCCAAGTGACCATGGACTGATATCACAAGTCAAAATCAACTTTTTCCTGTCTAAGTTAGCTGCCTTTGGTGTCCATAGCAGAAATGGAGAACCAGATGATGATGGCACAGGTGGATTTAATTTAGACATCACAAATCAGTATTGCTTTCCACTTTTTGATTTGTTCATCCATGGGGTGCCATAGACTCCAACAAACAGTACACACTGACGGATAAAGATGTTAACAAAAAAACCACAGGTTATTAAGTGAGAATGTCAGTCCTGAAGGTCTGCTATCCCTATCATGAAACCTTTATAGCTCCCACGACAACATAGGCAATTGCCATAGCCATGAATACTCAGCAGGATTAGGTGATGAGACCCAGTAGTGAAGAAACACATGGTTTAGTCATAAGATGTAAAAATCCTGCTTTCTAGGCTTGAAAGTGCTCTGGGGGGTGCTACACAGGCTTCTGGGAGAGAACTGTCATCCAAAGATGTGATTTAACTTGGGTACCACTATTCTACCAACTGAACCGGCAATAAATATAACAGTGGCAAGTAATGGGGCTATTCAACCACTCTGCTGTGTTTGAAGCCTGACTCAAGGGGCGAGCCTCCATCTGGTACAAAAGCCATATCTGGGTGACCGCAGACCACAGCAAAGCTACTGCTGTTGCTGCTGCTGTACCAAGTGTACAGACTTTGCCCTTGTTCAGGATACACGCCTATGGATTGGTGAGCTTGCTCTTCGGTCAGAAAAACTCCATTTTGCAGTGGGCAGCAGCAGAAGTAGAGACATGTAGCTACTCAAAATATTGAAATGAAAGGACTGTTAAATGGCCAGCCATTCTGGATTACTCTCTTTCAGGCTTGGAGACCATCCATGAAGATGAGGTGATAAGAATGGGAGACCTGGGAAAACTGGAGTGAGGGGGCGCACTCAGTGCACGGCATCGCTGTGGCATCCTCGATTCCCCAGCAGCTGAACTTTTCAGCATAAGGTCTGTGTGAGACTGAGCCTGCCCACATGTCATGGGGGTAGAAGAGCACTTGAGCATCAGCCGCCAGGGACCTTTAGGCAGATGGTGGTAGCCAGGGAGGAGGGGCTTCTGCACCATGATCCTCTCTGACTGGTACAGACACTTAATGTCCACTGGGGAAGAAGAGGCCTTTTCTTCCACGTTGTGGCCACTGCTAAGGAGCCCATGCTCCTGCACATAATTCCTTTCCCATATTCCTGTGCGCAACACTCAGAATCCCACTGAGTTATCTGAATTGAATGAGGAAAGACAGACAGATATGCTTGGAAGTTGATGGGGGAGGCTGTATTAACCAATCACACCCAGTTAAGTCGTGGCTACCTGGAACCGAGGAGGAAAAACTGAGAGGGACCAGGTGCGCGCGCTCTCTGCGTGATTCCCGCTGGACACAGAGGACGTCAGACTCCCCATTCTTGTGGCGTGAGTTTCCCATTGTAACCATTAAAAATATAATTGTTATCCTTAAGCTGGCCTGGTTATTTCCCATATCGAGCTCATTTGCAACAGGAAGTAGAAAGATATATGAGAAGAGGATTGGGGTCAGGACCAGTGAGAATGGGAGGGGAAAGGAGAAGAAGGGGATGGGGGTGAATATGAGAAGATATATAATATAGGAAAATGTAATAAGGAAAACTATTGCACTGTATAATTATATGATAACACAAATTTAAATGAGCAGGCACATACACACCCTGGCCTCCCATGTGGTGGCTCGTGTGTGCACTGTGTGATGCTCAATATATTTGGCATGATTAACACCCATGGCTTCCATGTCAGGAGGCTGTATCACCCTCTTCAGAGTGAGTCTCTTCAACTGATAAATGAAATCAGCTTTGACCTTATCTATAATAGGATGAGGCAGTATGACGCCAGTCCCAGGGTTCCTAAGTTGCTGGGTCTGTGCCTCAATTTGACTTCCTTTCTGGAAAATTGGGAAGGAAGAGGCACTAGACTCATGGAAAGTTGAAGTTTGATGATGAGGGAGTAGAAGCCTTCAGATCAGGGCCAGGCAGCAGTTTCTGGTTGGCGGCCACTATTTCTGACTGTTGCTAACCCATCTAACCTTTCTGAGCCAGCCTTTCATTCTCCCAGCAGACATGCACATCAGAATGCTGCCTTATTTAACAAGCACTTGAAGCCCGTTTTCTCTGGGTATAATGAGGAGAAACAGTTATATCTGCCCCAAAGGAACTCAGAACTGTCCATTGAGAGAAGAGACAAGGACCATCCCTGCCTGGAAAAGGAAGTAACAGAATCCAGCTCAATGAAGACCTGGAGATTGGATGAGAAGGAAGATGGCTTCGCAGTCAGTCCAGGTAGGACGGGGTGAGAGAAGGGGGCAGTAATGAGGCATGTATGGCAGCTGATTCACAGGCAGGGATAGTCTCAAGGGAGGCTCCTGGCCAGAACAGAGCCCTGGAGATGCGTCTGCTGGGACCTCAGCTGCCGCCATAACCATCTCTGCAAAGCTAAGTAGTTTAGTTCAGGAACAGCTCAACAAGTGGGCGCCAGGCCATTCTAGGGGCTGCAAAGGCCTGAAGCCATAGGACCGTGGTAGAACACGGTAGTGAAGGTGGCGGAGCTCGGAGGGAGACGACCACGGAGTGCAGTGGAAAGAGAACCACCAGCCTCACGCTCCACTGCGTGTGCTGTCAGAGTAGATGACGATATCTGTCTTATCACAGGCTTCTCCATGATACAACCACACTCCCTCTCATCTGCACATCTAAGTCAGTAAGAGCTCAGCCTGAGAGTTAACACCAGTTAACTCAGAGTCTGAGAATGGGGGTCAACAAGGCCTGTGTTCCCTCTACAAGAGAAAAAAAATCCCTGCTCATCCCAGAGGGTAATCCCGCTCAAAGAACAAAAGCACATGCTTTCAGCCCAGCAATAGTGGAGAACCTTATCCATGTGGGAGCAGGAAGTGGGGTAAGGATATAGCGTGTCAAAGCCCACCTCCAGCAACATACTTCCTCCCGCCAGGTTCTACCTCCTGAAGGCTCTATAACCTCCCTAAACACTGGCACCAGCCAGGGAACAAGTGTGCAAATACGTGAACCTCTGGGGACCATTCTGTACCCAAACTTCTACAGATGGTTAGTGATCTTTAAATAGAAGAAAATCTAAGGAGAGCCAATTACCAGCATTAATTATGCTGATTAATGTGACCCTAACTTCACACAGAGAACATTTCTGACATTTAGCAAACTATCCAAGTGTGCATCGATGATTTCTGAAAGAAATGCCATCTTCCCCGGCAGTGGCCACCCCCAGAGCATGGGCTCCTTGGCCATAAGGCCATGCTAGTTCGTTGCCATCTGGTTGTTAGGTCTAAGGTGCATGATCTAGTCTTTCCTGGCCCACATCTTAAAGCAAACCAGCACACATGTAGTTCATACCCTGGACACCAGGCCTCGCAGCCCCATTGCAAAGACGGCAAGAGGCTTCTTTCTCCACGCAGGCCTGCGGGGAACAAAGATTAAAGCCTGTGCTGAGCCGCTGAATGCAAATGAGAGGGGCGCCATTGTGGTGGGTGCTGCCTCCCCCTGTCTGTGGTTGTTGTAAGAAAGTTGAAACTTACCCAGCAGCTTTGGCACCCTGCCTAGACTCCAGGTCCTCGGTGTTTTGCCTAAAGCTTTGAACTGGATGGGAGGCTGATACTATGTGTTTATGCGAGCTCCCCTTGACCTCCAGAGAAATGTCATAGCAAAGATGATGACGACAGATTAGTACTCACTGCACTCTTGGAAATCTCTGCTTCGAATCGGCCCGGTTCATGTTTATTTTCATTCTCCCTGCATTTGCTTTTCAAACTAGAGTCTGGGTTCACATTAGTGCCTATAAATTATTCTAGTCTTGAATATATATTTACCAGGAGATCAAATCATACCATGGAATATTTATGGAGCCACTAATAGGGGCAGGGCAGCATGCTCCCAGGGGTGCCCGGAGGATGGGGTGGTGCTTGCTCTCCAGTGTCGCACTGATGGTACTGAGGGAAATGAAGACTGAATGACTGCTATCTACTGAGCTGGCAAACACCCATTTTTCTTGATTGAAAACTGACTTTGAGTTAGTGAAGCCAAGTGTGGTACTAAGCATGTGAGCTTGGACAGCACCACCAACCACAACTTTTGTAACTTGGAAGTGAGATGTCCTTCACAGGATTCTGTTGGAGATTCGGTTCACAAATGATGGTTCTATTTTGACAGATGGTGTGAGCTTTGAGACTTAAGACCCGATCATTAAATGTATCCTTGAAAGGCTTATTTTATATCTATGCCCTCTTTGCCTCCTATCTCTGCTTGCTGGTGACCATGAAGTGACACGCCTTCGCTATGTGCTCACATGACCACAATGGTGTGTGAACCAATGGCCACAGGACCACAAGCTTCCATGTTCATAATATCACAGGTTCCCATGTCCATAGTGCCATGTGTGTCTATGTTCACAGTGCCATGCAGTTCAACTTTTTCCTCAGGACCCAACCAATCCATCCGGCTAACCATGGACTGACATCTCTGAAACCATGAGTCAGAATAATCTTGCCTTTCTAATGTCCTTTGCATCAGAAGTTTTGCTCCCATGATGAAAACCTGTCCCACACTGAGGAGAAGCAGGTTGCTTTTCACTGCTTGTAAGAGATCCAGCAGCCAGCTGGGAGACAGGAAGGGTGCAGAGTAACCAAACACACAGCAGTTCACGGAGGAAATGTCCTGGGGATCCATGCAAGCAAGGAGAGCCAGCAGGGCTAGTGCGGGACGGGAACCACACTGCTCTGCCCACCTGCAAGGGACATAGTCCTTTGTCAGAAAACTGCATGGGAGCCCCGCTCCCGTCATAGCATTGCCCATGAAGAACATCTCAATCTCTTAGTTGCACAACCATGGTGTCCTGGTGTACTCTTCCATCCTGGATGTGTTTTATGCTTAGATGTCTTGGTTTTTATTTGATAACTTCACACATAGTCACTGCGCACACAGCGTTTTCTTCTCTCATGTCCTCACACCCTGTCAGCTCCTCCCATGATCTCCCCACTTCCTCTCAAACTCGTGTCCTTTTCTCCGTCCACTGTTGCTGCTCCATATTCACGTGTAGGACCATTATTACATGCACACATAATAATTAGATACATTGTTATTGTTCTTTTATATGCATACCCTCATGATCCGCTGAATCCAGTTAGTGTTGCTTCTGCCCACATGTGTAGGACCATTATTACATGCACACATAATAATTAGATACATTGTTATTGTTCTTTTATACTCATACCCTCATGATCCGCTGAATCCAGTTAGTGTTGCTTCTGCCCACATGTATTCAGAGCTGACCACCTGGGACTGTACAACTGCCTTGTTCTCCCAGCAGCCTTTGACTGCCTCTCTCTCTCCACCTAGGATTTTGGTAGGATGCTGTGGAATGTCCCTGTCCACACTGGCGTGTCGATTGGTGTCGCTATTACGCAGGTTTTCCTAGTCACCCCGCATTATTGATTACTTTATGAGTGCAGCTTCCCTGTCATGTCTAGATCACACTATGCAACCTTATTCACTGGCTCCTACAAACTTTTAGTCCGTCTCTGTGCTACTCCCTGCGGTTAAGGTGTCGAGGTCTTGCTAGATGTATCAGCCGTGGCTGGGCAGTGCACAATCTCTTATCGCCATAGTTTGACTAGCTGTGGGTGTCTTCAGTGGTCTCCCTCTGTTAGGAAAAGAGGGATAAAGAACACTTTCCGTGTGTGGAAGGTGTTTGGAACACAGATATTCAGGCCGATTCTTCTGCTGCTAGCTTTCTTTGCTCACCTGTTCTTCACACAGCTTGTCATCAAGGGTGGAAAGAAGATTCTGTGGGCTGGGAATGTTCCTGAAGTATACTGAGGCACTGTTAAGTCTCTCTCTCTCTGTGTGTGTGTATGTGTGTATGTGTGTGTGCACGCATGAGCACATGTGTATATGTGTGCCTGTTCTCTCATTCAGAACAAGAAATCCTGGGTGTGCCTAGGATGAGAACCAGAAGTTGGGAAGAAGGACAATTTCCATGCAGATTCTTTTTTTCTTCTGAAGGTCGCCAACATTCATGTCTGCATGTTGACTTGGCCTTTGTGAGCATAGCAGAATATGGCTGTGTTCTATCCAATTAGCCCAACCTCTGCCTTGCTCATAAAACTTTATGCAAACTACTGTCTGCATGCCTGCCACTCCAGGGAAACAATGGCAGGCTTATAATTCTTAAGAATTTTTTTTGGCAAATATCTCATAGCAGTGCTTTCTCTCTCTCTCTCTCTCTCTCTCTCTCTCTCTCTCTCTCTCTCTCTCTCCTTCTCTCTCTCTCCTTTCTGTGCCTCATTCCCCCTCCTTTGTTTTCACAAGAACTTCAGCCAATGCAAAAGTTAAAGGAAAAAAAAATGAAACACAAAACCTGTAGTCTCGCCCAGGCAGTGACGATAGCAGTCCCATTAATAACACGGATCATTAAAATTTATAAAAAGCTATTCTTAATATAGGATATAAGTACATTTCTCAGGCAGAGCTATGAAATTTATACCCGTTTTATTGTCACCAGAGGACTTTCCTACTGTTCTGCCCCCACAACCGTCTGCCCTCTGCCATAAATCACCGTGTGGTTAATAACCTAGATTACAACAACCAGTTGCATTTACGGAATTAAATATTGACTATGTGAAAATGTTATTACATTTTTACTGATCGGAAGACCGCAGCACAGCCCTGCAGGACATGTAGCTGGACAGAAATATCTGTGTAATCTTTGTGGGAAATATAGTTACAGGGCGCTCATGAACAACTGATAGAGTTTGGAGCAATGAGGAAGGAAGGGAGAAAATGTGGGTTTCTTAATTTTACACCAGGCCAAACACATCAGGAGGAGACCATTATATTGAAGCATTGCACCTTATTTTCAATTTAGGAGTCTCCAGGCTAAACGCACGAAGTAATTACTAAACTGTAGATGGTAGAGCCGAGTGTTGAAGTTACAGTTTCCACATGGAGCAAAACAAATTAAAAATATTGGGGGAGTTTGAAAAGGATCAGGCATGGCATGGCAGTGAGGTGGGTACATTTCAGTTTCTTGTCACAGGAACCTCTGAATACGTCAGAGGCATTGGATACTTACTTGAGAAGCACTCAGAACAAAACTTTTAGTAACACATGAGAGTCCCTGTAGCCATAGATATGGATGCGCAGTACATTCCAGTCGTACAGCTCAGTGTACTGTGAAGGGCTTGCTGTAGACAGCTCAGCCCAGCCCAATAATAAATCACAGTTGGACCAAGGTATCCACTGTGAGTGCACACATGGACGTATGCACACGCAAGCATACGTGTACTAAATGTGTACTAAATATCATCACCAACAGAGAGCACTTTTATAAACACACACCCCACACACCCCCACACTTACATTGTAGATGGAGCAGTTTAGTCAGTAAGGTGCTTGCTGGGTAAGAAAGAGAACATGAGATTCAGCTCTGGAATCTATATGCCTATCATCTGAGACACAGGGACTCAGAGGCAGGACGCCCAGGTAGGCCTACCTGAATCATCAAGTGTCAGGTGAGAGGCTGTCTCAAAAAGGAAGGAGCAGAGTGACCGAGGAATATACCTGCTGTTGATCCGTGGCCTCCACAGGAGCACTCATCCCTGCAGTGAAACTACCCAGCACCCCACACACCCACACACATGTTCAGAACGGAAACCTGACTGAGACATGCCAGAGCCTGGTTCCATCCTGCTTTGTTTTTTCCCTTAGATTGAGAGAGGAAAATTCATTCATTCCAGGCACAATACAGCATTTAACCTTATGTTCGGAATGCTTCTCATACAGAAATATTCCTACTCTTTGAATGATTGCCGTTTTATTTTATTGAAAATGCCTTATTTGAGTCTTTAGTCGAAGAGACGTTTACTGGTTGTCGCTGTGACTCACGCGTTTTAATACATATATAAAATGCCAATGCTTATGAAAGTTTATTGACAAAGTTTTAAGGTTTACAACCTTGAAAGGAAATGCTAGCTCATAGTATTAAATTAAGGCCAATGTGTTCTACCCATAATCAAACAATGGTCATGTTGTAAATCTAATATTCTAAGTACTGTATATTTTAATACAAGGGGGATTAAGGGCTCTCACAGTTGGCCAGTTGATCCCATCAGCACACAGAAGAAAGAAGGCTCTCTGCAATCTGAGGTCAACACACAGCTGGCTCAGCTGTCCACAAATATTTTTCTGACTGTGTGCAATTATTAAATATTTTCATTTCTATTGGTAATATAAGTTTCTAATATTTACAAATATTGAAATTGAGTGTATATGTTGAAGAGTACTATTAAAAAGCAACAATATTCTCTCAGTCCAGCCCACCTTCATCCATCTATAATTATCTATTCTATTATCCAGTCCTAGGGAGATCCATCCCTCCCCAAAGCCCTGTACTCTCTAGCTAACGTCTGAGGTTATGCAGATTGTAGATTTATCTTATCTTATTTTATTATTATATCTTAGCAGTATATTTTCTAGTGAAACATAGACAAGACGTGGACTCAAATTGGAGGTAATGTGGAGAGGAAATTGGACGAGTAGGGGGAGGGAAAAAAAGCACAATCAGAATATATCATATGAAAAAAATCTATGTTCAATAAAAGAAAAAATAAAGTTAACCAATATAGAGGAAAATGTAACAATATTAATGTTACCCCAGCATTTTTTTTAAAAAAAATATAAAGTGAAAAAAATCTTATCATAGCAAATTTATTTTGCAATATTCTTTTGGAAAACAATTTATTTTTTATTTTATTTTATTTGTGACTGTTTGGTCTGTGTATATGCACCACTTATGTGCATGCTGCCCATAGACATCAGGAAGAAAACCTGCTCTCCAGGAACTGCAGTTCCAATGACTGAGCCTTTTCATGTGGCTGCTGCTCACCAAACTACAGTTCCCTGCTAGAGCAGCACCCACTCTTCTTCCCTGGGTCCCCTTCTTCTGTACACTTACAAAATCACTTCATGCTTTTGTTTGTTTGTTTGTTTTTTGCTCTTTTGTCTTGTTTTCATCTCAAAAGTATTTTCTCTCCTCCTGTGTTCGGAGGGATGCAGGAGCCATAGCCAGTGGAGGTGGCAGGCTGGTACAAGGATTGGCCAGTTCTGTACTTGATATATTCATTTCCAGAATGAGGCTGAAGCATCTTTGTGCTCAAAGCAAGAAGGCTGCCATGCAATGCAGTGGCTTTGTCAGAGAAAGGCAGGGTTAGTAGGAGAGGGTTTCCTGGGGTTCAAGACAAGAATGCAATACCACATCAGGAGGGCCTGCTTTTGCCTTCTCTGCCCCCGCCCAGAAGTCCCAGAAGGGCTTAGTTCTCTGCTGCTTTCTAAAGATGTAAATGTATCCCAAACTTTGGATGCCCATATCTGTGATCTGAGATATGGACACTTTGCTGTGTGTTCCCTAAGCCAGCTGCACCTCGTCCTTCTCCAGGGGCCCTGAGGAAGTAGCTCTTCCTGAAACAACTTCCAAAAACAATGGGGTACTGTTAGCTTTTGAGTTGCAAGTGAAGATCCCCTTTGGGGACAGAGAGATGGCTAAGGGGTAAGGGTGATAGCTGAGCAAGAAGGAGGACGCAAGCTGGACTCCAGCACCCATGTCAAGAGCCAGACAGTCGTGTCTGCTGGTAGCTCCAGTGCTCTGGAGAGCAGAAGTGGGAGGATCGCTGGGGCTCACTGGTTCCCAGTGTTCAGTAAGAGACCTGGTCTCAAAGCAATAAGTCAGAATGATAGAGCTGAACACTCAGATCCTCCTCTAGCCTCAGTGTGTGCCTGGGTACATGTTTCAGCACACACACTAGCTTCAAACAGCACATACATCACACTCATACACTAAACACATGCACGCACACACAAGAGAGAGAGAGGGAGAGAGAGAGAGAGGAGAAATCCTTTTCCTTCCAGAGAAAGGAGTAAAAGCATCGATGTACAAAATCAAGAAAAAAAATCCTGCTGTATCAAATTCAATTTAGAATATTCCCTTCCGATTATTTCCTTTTATTTTACACATGTGGGTTTTCTTGTCTGCATGTGTATGTGCACACCACATGCTTGTTTTGCCCTTGGAGATCAGAAGAGAGCCATGGAGCCTAGACCTGACTACAAAAGCCGCCAAACAATCTGTCTCTCTGGATTTTCAGCTCTGTTTATGTCAGTTCCCATGTAACTACTACCTGCCTGTCACAGCCTGGACCCACTTCCCAGTCCCCAAGTCTATTGAACTTAGATTCTTCTTGGCCATTGCTGCCTGTGGTATATAGAATGGGGGAGACTCAGTGTTAAGTATGGCTGTCACAGGTTCACAGCTGGGGTAGGGTTGTCACTTGAGGGGGTCAAACCGTGCTCATGACCCCTTGGAGGAACCAGGTACCAGCTGCATAGGCGGCTGGAACACACAGAAACTGCTGTCCTGATTGTTCTTTCAGTAATCTTGATTTTTCAATTGGGCAAATGTATTTTCTGCTCTGGGGACTTGTAGTCAGCAATGGACGAGTTTTTCTGCCCCACCGGCCAACTCCCAAATAATGACAAGGAGACTTCATTTTTAATTTTTATCCATTTTATATTCCAACCACAGTTCTCTCTCCCACCTCTCTTCCTGCCCCTCTCCTCCCTCCCTACCTCTAAGCCCCCTCCATCCACTCTTTCCAACTTCCCACTGTGAGTCAATGAAGTCTGCCACTTTAAGTAGAGGCAATACCAAGCCCCTCCCCCTGCATCAAGGCTGAGCAAGGCATCCCACCATAGGGAATGGGCTTCAAAACGCCAACTCATGCACTTGGGGTAAATTCTGGTCCCACTACCAGAGGCCCCTCAAATAGAGCAAGCTACACAACTGTCTCTCACATGCAGAGGGCCCCACAGAGACTCCACAGCTGTCAGTCTAGAGTTCGTTGAGTTCCATAAGCTTGATTTAGCTCTTTCTGTCGATTTCTTCTTCATGATCTTGACCCTCCTTGCTCGTATGTTCCCTCCTCCCTCTCCTCGACTGAATTCCAGGAGCTTGGCCCAGTGCTTGGCTGTGGGCCTCTGCATCTGGTTCCATCAGTTACTGGATAAAGGCTCTATGATGGCAGTTAGGGTATTCACCAGTCTGAGTACAGGCACCCTCTCCACTATTGCTGAGAGTCTTATCTGGGCTCATCCTTGTGGATCACTGGGAAGTTTCCTAGCACCAGGTTTCTCCTCATCCCAATAATGGCTCCCTACCAGGTTATCTCTTTCTTTGTTCCCTTTCTCAGTCCTTCCCCCAACTTGACTCCCCCATTCCCTCATGTTCTCCTCCCCCATCCTGTCTACTCTACTGCCCCCTGCCCTCAATTAATCCAAGAGATCTCATCTAATTCCCCTTCCCAGAGCTATCCGTGCACCCCTCCTAGGCCCTTCCTTGTTACCCAGCTTCTCTGGAGCTGTGGATTGTAGCCTGGTTGTCCTTCGCTTTACATCTCGTATCCACTTATGAGTGAGTACACACCACGTTTGTCTTTCTGAGTCTGTGTCATCTCACTCAGGAAGGTTTTTTATAGTTCTATCCATTTGCCTGCAAATTTTATAACATCATTATTTTTGTACAGATGAATAATACTTCACGATTACCAATGTACCACATTCTCTGTTTTCATTCTGTGGTTTGAGGGCATCTAGGTAGCTTTCAGGTCCTTGTTACTACAAATAATGCTGCTTTGAATATAGTAAAGCAAGTGTCCTTGGGGTATGATTGAGCATTTGGGCATATATGGTATCACTGGGTCTTGAGGTAGATTGATTCCCTATTTTCTGAGAAGCCACCATACTGATTTCCAAAGCAGCTATACAAATTTGCACTCCCACCAGCAATGGAGGAGTGTTCCCCTGACTCCACATCCTCTCTAACATCAGCTGGACTGAGTATTTTTTTATCTTAGCCATTCTGACTAGTGTAAGATGGTATCTCAGAGTAGTTTTGATTTGCATTTCCCTGATGCTAAGGATGTTGAGCATTTCCTTAAATGTCTTTCAGCCCTTGTGATTCTTCTGCTGAGAATCCTCTGTTGAGATCTGTGTCCCATTTTTAACTGGATTATTTGGTATTTTGATGTCTAGTTTCTTGAGTTCTTTATATATCTTAGAGATCAGGCCTCTGTCAGATGTGGGGTTGGCAAATACCTTTTCCCTTTCTGTAGGCTGTTGTTTTGTTTTGTCTTGCTGATTGTGTCTTCTGTCTTATAGAAGCTTCTCAGTTTCAGTAGGTCCTATTTATTGATTGTTGTTTTTAGTGCCTGTGCTGCTGGTGTTTTATTTAGGAAGTGGTCTCCTGTGCCAATGCATTCAAGGCTACTTCCCACTTTCTCTTCTAGGAGGTTCAATGTAACTGGATTCATGTTGAGGTCTTTGATTCACTTGGACTTGTGTTTTGTGCATGGTGATAGATATGGATCTATTTGCATTCTTCTACATGTTGAACATCCAGTTATTGTTGTATGGAGAGGGCCTGCTTTTGGTCCCGGATGCTAGGCTAGCTTAAGCCCCGAAATAACCACACAGAAACTTGGCTCTACTCTCACATCCTGACCTAACCCATTTCTACCAGTCCGTGTAACACCACGAGGTCGTCGTGGCTTACCAGCAAGATTCTAACCTATGTCCGTCTCAGGCAGGAGATTCACTGTGTCTCCCTGTCTCTGCTTCTTCCTCCCAGCATTCAGCTCTGTTCTCCCGCCTATCTAAGTTCTGCCCTATCAAAAGGCCAAGGCAGTTTCTTTATTCAACCAATGAAAGCAACACATAGAAAGAAGGACCTCCTACACCAAGTTATGCCAGCACCATTTGTTGAAGATGCTTTCTTTTTTCCTTTGTACAATTTTGGCTTCTTTGTCAAAAATCAGATGTTCATAGGTGTACAAATTAAAGTCAGGATCTTCAATTCAATTCCATTGGTCCACATGTCTGTTCTTATGCCAATACTAAATTGTTTTTGTTACTATAGTTCTATAGGAAAGTTTGAAGTCAGGAATGGTGATGCTTCCAGAAGCTCCTTTATTGTACAGGGTTGGTTCTTCCTTTTCCTTCTGCAAGGTACCCTCTAAAAGAGCAGGTATTAATCATGGTGGTTGTGCATGACCACCATGTTATGGACATGACTGATGGTCAGGGGCTTTGTCCACAGCCTAAGTGCTGGACAGTGAGGATGGAGATTCGCAATCAGAGCCACTGTCCCATCAAGCTCGTCCATGTAATCTGGTGCCTTAGAAAGACTGAACAGTTTTCCATGGGAGCTCCCCTGCAAGGTGAGCCTCCTAATGATAAAGGTTGCCTAGAGTTCTGCATAGGGCCTTGGTTGGTGGAAGCCTTGAGCTGGAAACTCTTCTGGGGTTTTCATGTGACTTATTTCCTGGTTGTTTTTTTTTCATGTCTTCTGTTGCATCCCGGTTGACCCAGCACTCTATAAAAGCTAGGCTGGCTTTGAGCTCAATGATCCTGCTGCTTCTGCCTGCCCAGTGCTGGAGAGTGGAGTGTGCCACCGTGCCTGACTCTCCCCATGCTAATTTGAACCTTCACCTTCTCCCTGCTTAAACCCTTACCATGAATATAGCAACTCCTAGTCATTCACAGTGAATCTGCAATTCTTTCAGGTGTATGCTTAGTACTAAGATTGTCTGAGGACCTGAACACTTGACATTGATGTCAAAAGTGAGGGTGCTTATGTCTCCTTCATGGCTGGCAGAAATCTTAATATGTAAGTCAGAAATTCTTAGATATTGATATTCATCTTCCATTTTTTTATGATTCAATTACATTAAAATAATAGATACACATGGATTTTAGGTCAGTTCAAAAGATACATTGCAATAAGCAGTTTTCTGGCCCTACATAGACCCTCGCAGACTCTTGCTATTGCCACTCTTGGGTTCTGTAGTCTACAGCTCCTGCATCTAAATGGCACAGACATATACAATAAACTTTTCTGTAGCAGATTTCACTGCTCTCTTGTAGGGAAGTTTGCAAGATTTCTCTCACTTCCAAACTCCTCCATCCCTCATCCCACAATCCTTCTAATTTACACCGCCCAAGAAACTGAAACTGCCATTACAGATTTTGGCTAAAGATAAACTTGTTACTTAACACGTATTTCCTTCCCCCGTAAGGAGGGGGAGGTGTTGATTATTTCATTGTTCTTTCCTCGCATCTTATCTTACATCAGTCGTCACTTGTTCCTTTCTAAGTGCTGCGTTTTCTGTGTACCTCATCTGAAAGATTTGCACAAAACTGCCTCGTCTTCCCTGTCAGATTCTTGTGTGACCTCTGCCTGCCATCCCGGTGTCTCTGCTTCTGGCTAAACTGTCCACCTCTTGTGTCTGATCATCACCTCAGTCTGAAGGTGTTTCGGCCCCTCTGCTCACTGTCTTTGCACACTGGCTCTCTGCCTGGCCTCACTCACATCCCTGCTTGGGAGAAGTACAGAGGTTTGCGCTGCTATCTCCAGGGTCTGATCAGGATGATCCCTGGGAATGCTGGGTACAGGGCCTTGGTGAAAAAGCTTCCTGGGTCAGTCTCATTCCTGATTTACCAAGCTCGCTCTGAATTATTCCTGCTATAGTCAATCTTGACAGGTAACCTGGTGAGGTTTAGAGTCATCATATACATAATCTTTGGTTATGCCACCGAGGGATGATCTAGACTAAAGAGTCATCCTATGTGTGGGTGGTGGCATTCCAAGAGCAGGGGCCCTGGACAGAATAAAACAAAGAAGGGGATTGAAGGGACACAGACATCCCTATCCCCTTTCTGACTGCTAATGCAATAGAAGCAACCTCCTCAGTCTCTGCCACCAAACTGCCCCTTCATATGGAGCGTGCCCCAAACTATGAGCCAAACCAGACCCTTCCTTCCTCTGTTGCATTTGATAGCTATAAGAAAAGCAAGTAATACATGTGATAGAATTAACCACACAGGGTAGTAACTAATACAAGTGTAGTTTTCACCATCATTTTCTTATTCCCAGAGATCAGGCGTTCTGCCCCAAACAAGAAGCGCATCTTTCTCATGTCTGTGTAGATCTCATTATGACTGTCTCCCATGCTTCCTAGGAGCTTCAGACCTTGAACTGAGCAGGTCCCGCGGCGTCTTTGATATGCTAGAGTCCTGTTTTCCATACTTAATGTTCTCGCCCATGTCCCTCTAGTCCGTTTCTTTACTATGAAGCCACCACAAGAAAGATTTACTCTGTTTTCCCCTTTGGATTTTTAAAAATTTCTCTACATACATCATACTATTTTTCACATATTGTATGCAACCAAATAAATTTATAAATTGTATGATTTCCTAGAGCGTCTCCCTGCTTCTTCTGTTCTTAATCTGATTGCATGCAGCTCTCGTGTTCGGGGCCTCTGGCAGTTTGCCCTAGCATGGTGAGCACCATGTTTCTCTCTCATCTATTAGTCTCATCTCTGATTTTCTCCAAAGTCTGGTGTACTGTTTCTATGGCTTTCCCATTTATACCGAAAGAAGGGAAGTGAAGAAATACTTTGGCATTAGATGGGGGCAGACTGAGGTTTTGTGGGTGGCGGAAGATACACAGGTGTGCTGTGTCTGGGTATTTGCTGCTGTACCTGTGTCTTTCCAGCTACTCCACCCACTTACCAAAAAGGAGTCTTCTAGAAATGGAGATCTGCCTGTGGAAGCCGAGGAAAAGAGAACTGGCCAACCATGAGTGGCAAAGCTTCCCCTGGATCACCAGCCCCCACAGTCCCACCGCCGACCTGAAGATGCCTGATGAACCACGACGGGGCCGTTCAGTGATGCCATGATCATCCCTTTAAACTCACCCAGACTTCCAAGTCGAGGGCAAGTCCCAATAATTTGGTGACATAGTTTTCCATCCTTTTGAACTGATGCATCTTCGTGCTGAGGAGGAGAAAATGGTGAAGGCAAATGCTGGACTCTGTCTCCTAGGTGAGTTCATTGTCTGTCTTTGTCCTCTTCAGAGAACAGTTTGGTGTAGGAAGGAAGAATGGAAAAAAAATGCCTCCTATGCTTATTTAATTTTAACCCCAAACCATACCCTACTCTACGTGAAGTAACAGAAATCTATGCTATGTTGTTTAATCAATTATTTAATGCATCCAAACTCTCCCATGATATCAGATGATTCGAACTCCGCGTCTCACCTGACTAATGACACCTTTGGAAACAGTGCTAACTCACCCAAGCCTCTGAACTTTGCCTTCTGACCCTAGATGAGTCTAAACAGATGGTCACAACTACTCCATTTAGCACAGCCGCTGAAGCTTTTCTTCAACTCGGGAGAAGCAGAGACAAGGTGTTCAAGCTCTCTCCCCACCTCCACAGTGGCCCCTTGATTGATGGAGCCTGTGACTGAAGCCATCGATATCAATTGTAATGATTGACAGTTGGGAACAATATGGACCATGCTCCAGGCCATGATTTGCGTTACAGTTTGTGTGCAGACATGACCTTACACGCGGGTATTAACTTACATGCTGCGATAGTGTGGTGGCTGTTAAATTATGTCAAGAGTTTGATCTGAGTGATATATTACAAGGGATTTCGACTTTCTCCTAAAATGCATTCTAAAACAGTGTCATTCTCTCTGTACCATGGAGCTGCATGTCAATATTTCTTTAAATGAAGTGCAGGAGAATAGAGGGTCCCAGTGACACCACACACCATGATGCCAGAGAGAAAGAGGACTAGAGATGGGGGAGGAAAAGTGGGGGCCACAGAAGGGAGCAGACAAAGCTGAAAAAGAAACTCCATGCTCCCAGCAAGCCATGGTAACTGACAGGGAGGAGGCTTCTAACGTCATGGTGCACTTTTCCTAATTTCTTAAAACATATTTATAAAGATCCCATATTTTAAGGTTTGTTTGCATTTCATGCACAGTCAAACAGCAGACCTGTGGCCTGGTTCTTGCTTCCTCCATTTTGTTTGCTCTGGAGGAGAGAGGAAGTTCTGAGAAAACTAGTGACTGGTGGATGTGTTTTCTAAAATGATCCCTTACCCCTACCCGAAGGTCACAACAAGCTGGGACTCCAAGAAACCTTGGCACACGAGACAGAATGTCTCTATGAGAAACCTTCACAACTGCGATCATTCTGAAGGACATTTGAACACTCAAGTTCCCAGAAGCCACAGAGACACTGACCTCGTCACTCTGCCCTGTCTGAGCACATCCCAGAGACTTGTGGCTTACTCTTTCTATCTTCAGAGACATGGCTGGGACAGCCATGGCATCCAAGCAGCCAGCAAAGCAATGGAAGGGTCAAGCCTACAGTCATGTCTGCAAATAGTGGGTCAGGTGAAGGAGAAGAAATGGGGCTTTTCTGACCATTTGTCCATGGTTTAAATTCACCCCTGGGCTCGTATTCAGTCCAAGAAAAGGTGTTTAAAGTCTTCCTATAGCTGCACACAAAGGCCCACAATTGGGAGCAAAAGAAACTTCAGAGATACCGTTTGTGAGTTGGTGGTTTGCCCTCAGGTCCAGAGCAAGTGGCAAGTGAGGAGAATTGGGGTACCCAGGCATGGGGCCACAAGGTTGGATAGTACCCAGAAGCTCTTGCCCAGCACCCTGCCATTGTGCAGTTGGGAAATCAGAAGCCCCAGAAATGTTTGGGTTTGAGGAAAGGGCCCTGTCATAGACTGGCTCTGTGTGCTTTTCCTCTCTGCTAGGATGGAGCCCTGGAGCCATCTGCCTTCCCAGTGACAGCATGCTGCTTATGCAAATGAGGCCCAACACAAAGGTGGCTTCATTGGAGGGTGCAACTTGTTTCCCGGGCAGGAGCCCCCCACTTTAGAGACTCAGGAGAGAGCTGATGGGCTGAGCACAAAAGGTTACAGTGTAGTCTAATGTATGCGCCTTTCCTGCCGAACCCTAAGAGTGCCCCACTAAAGGGAGTTTACACCAGCCTCATCCGAATTTAAAAGAGACATTTATTGCATTCAGAGAATGTGGTGACTTCCACTGTGTGTCCCCCAGCAAAGGTCTGCTTTGAAAGGGTCTTTTATCTTGCAGGAAGAAAGCATGATCAGCTAGGGGATAGAGAGCGCTGGGGGGAGGGCACCACTGCACCCCTAGCAACTTTGGCTGTCAGGATTTCCCAGTGCCCTGGGCCTGGCCTTTCCATCCCTCCTTAATTGATTGGGTTAATATAAACCCCAGCATTGCCGAGTTTGTGTGGCCCTCATAATAAGGCTGTTGTGGGCTTCTTTCTGCTCTTGTGTCCCTCGTTTAAGAATGCATCCCTCCACACAGTTCCAAAGCGTGAGCCAGTGAGAAGAGCTACAATCACTTCATTAATGATTTGTAAACAGAATAACCAAGTTGCCACCACCTGCACAGGCTCCCGGGTAGGAGGCAGCCCTGTTCAAGTTCTACCCAGCGCCACAGCCGGAATTCAGGCTGCAGAGTAAATAAATGCCCTAGCCAGCCCTTGCGCACTGGTGCCAAAGACCGTGAGCCCAGGAAATACCATCTCTTCATATTTGGAGAGGCATTTCAGAAGGACATGAGACTGAAGTAAAGGAGCCTGCTATGGATACTAATTATTTCAGAAACAGAGGGTGGGTGCGGAGGAGACCCATGCAGTGGCAGCTGTTCTGAAGAGCAGTGGATGTGACCACACCCTGTCATTATGACTTCCATTCTGCACTGGGAACACTGGGCTCAAGCTGCTTAGGGTAGTAGGGTCAGAGCTAAGACTGGGGGTCTCAGCCTCTCGTGAGTCCGAGTTCATTTATGGAGCCATCTTTTGAAGACGTGGCACACCATGCTCATATGTTCATGGGAAACTTCTGTAGAGGGCCATTGGGCTACGCTTTATTATCTGTGTTCTGTGTGATCCTGAGAACCACAGTCTCAGAAGAGAATGGCTCAGCGGAGTGGGTCACCCTGTGAAAGCTGCACCCTCAAAGGAGGGGAGGATGTGGTAGAGGTGCGGAGGTCAGACCATAAGCAAAACTATTACTAATTTTAAAAATTAAAAGTGTCTGTGTTAGATGTCCCCCACTTTCAGGTTGGCTGTTAGTGCTTTCCTGGTGTGACCAGAGACTGTTGGAATGGTGTGGAGCCGGGGCAAATTATTCTGAGCTAGCCACTGTCGGCCTGCTTTACCCACTCATTACCTACTTCTGCATCTGCCCCAACATCCTTGTGGCGATCAGGGAAAACCTGCTCACGCGTACTAACTTCAGAGAGCCTGTTTTCTTACCCAAAAGCTAAGGCTGACATCAGACAGCATCTTAGGCCGATACCAGAGATTTCCTTTTTTGTGTGGCCTGCTTACCTGATGCTCCCATGAACATGGAAACTGACTTGGATCATGACCTTCATCTTTTGTTCTACGATTATAAAACCTCCACGGTTCTGTTGACTTATTGTAAAAGGTATTTGGGGCCACTTGAGTCTGTGTTCCCCACCAAGGACCACCAATATTTGACTCCAGGAGAAACATTTCTTTCCATTATGGGGAGAGCTGTGGTTTATCCTGATTACTTTGGGGGACCAGACAGTGTGGAAGCATGCCTTCTAAGCGCTTACACAACCATCCCCCGAAAAGAGTGCAGACTAGTGTGCGTGTGAGAGACCCCTACTTATGCATTGGTTGCTCACCAGCTGTGGGACTGGAGCATCTCTCAGAAATGGCTGAGAAAATTTTTAAACAAAGCCCTACCTTGTGCCTGAGCTGTTAAAAACAAAACAAAACCAAAAAATTCTAAACAACAACAACAAAATCAGGTGATGTGTGTGTTGAGCAATGCCTTTTCTGTGGTCCCTATATGCCCTCCCCTACTTTAATAGTTAGCTTTGTCAACTTGACATAGCCCAGAATCAACCTGGCAAAGCAGTCTCTTTGAGGGATTGTCCACCTTGGCTTGACTTGTGAGTGTGTCTGTGGGGACTGTCGTAATTAAGCTATCTGATGTGTGAAGATCCAGTTCACCGAGTTCGGCACCACTCACTCCCTAGAGAGGGGATCCTGAATTATATAAAAATAAATAAATAGAACCTTTCAGGAGTCAATAATCTTGTGTGTATTTGGGTCTCTACACTCTCTACTGTGGATGTCATGTGACCAGCTGCTTCAAGCTCCTGCCACGGGACTTCCTCTCTGTGATGGAGTATAAACTGGAATTGTACATAAGCCCTTCTTTCCCTAAGTTGTTTCTCCGTGATGGAGTGTAAACTGGAATTGTACATAAGCCCATCTTTCCCTAAGTTGTTTCTCTACCAGGTTCTTCTATTACAGTGGCAGGAGTGTAATTAGAATATTCTCTGACCCAGGTGCTCTTTTATCTAAATTTTATGTAACGCCAACTCCAAGTGTTTTCCACACTCCTCCCCCTCCCTTTCAGCAACTTGCACCTCACGGTACCAACAGGACACCCATGAGCAAGCCTTCCCTTCCTAATCAGAACACACTCAGAGAGAAGATACCATATTCCTAAAACTTTTGGCTGTCATTTTGGTTAGCTTTATAATTTCTTGACAAAGAACAATATTCTCTTGGTATAGGGGTAGTATATGTATGTGTATGTTTGCATGTGTTTGTAGGTGTATGTTGTGAGTATGCATGTAGCAGTCAGAGAATAACCTTACGTGTTGTTCTTCCTCAGGCACTAATTACAGCATTTGCTGTAATCTAGTCTCTCATTAGGATCTGCAGCTCCCTAATTAGGTTGGGCTAGCTGGTCAGTGGTCCCCAATAAACTGATCTTTGCCTTCCCAGGGATGAGACTATAAGAGGGTACCCTCACATCTGGGTTTCTTAGGAAGGTACTGTGTGTATGCCAGCTTTAACTCGGGTTACAATTGAGTCATCACCCCAGCCTCTAGGACACTGCTCCCTTGAAGGTGTGTTATCCCAAGCGGATTAGTTGCTTGAGTTTGTGGTTGTATTTATTCAGCAAGTGAACCATTCAGGCACTGACATGGGCTGCCCCGCTCAGAGGCACTATGTCTTAGGAATTTTTTATAGCCAAGGATGTGTGCGGATGGTGGGGGGCTCTGTTTGGACACCAGCGGACAGCAAGTTTCTGAGCTCCCTGCTCTTCACAAGGGTTCCATATTTGCGTTATTGAATACTGACTCCATGGATACATGAAAGAGGAACACAGACAATAACCAGGGACAGTCCAGTCAGATCACGGCCACCCCCTCCTCTAAGTATGAGCTGTCCTCTCCCGTAAAGTTTTCAGTAAACGGACTGAACTTTCTAACCTTATAATTTTATAAAATTTAACCCATTGAAAGGGCAATGGGAAAAATAAGAGACCTAAAATATAAATGAGTATTTAAGTCATGGGTTCAAATGCACTCAAGCCTGGGGAAGAAAGCAGGATTACCGTTTCACGTTCAGGAACCCCTACAAGGCTTCCACTTGCTTTTAAGAAGTGTTCCTTCCTGGGCAAATAACCCTTGCCTGCAACACTGTCTTTCACACAGACGCTTGTGCCCGTGCCTTTCAATCTTGGTAATTTAGCAATTTCTTCCAAACAAAGTATCATGACTTAATCACCCTGGGGTGCCTCAGCCCTTAGACTGGAGCAATGCACTTCAGGTAACCATTCTGACTCAGGCCAGAAGGCACTGTGAGTGCAGGGATAGCGGAGCTCCAGTATCCCTTCATCAATTCCGGTTTCCGAATCCATCTCAGTGGACAGCGCTGTCTAAGAAGGGAGTGTGCACGCTTAGCTCCAGGACCATCCACTGTGCTGTCTCCTACCCTTGAATAATCCTTTCTCTCGGGCAGCTTGGGAGTTGTTTAATTGAGTGTTCCATTTCCTTTACACATCTGTGTTTGTTGTCTTGGATATTTCGGGCTTATATTAACTAGCTCATGGTATTGAAGTCCTTGCCATCTGCAGGAAGAATTTTGGAGCCCACCTCAAACGTGAAGCCTGGAATCCCTGTGAGTCTTATTTAAATTTCATCACAAGAATTATCTTCTAAGTCAGCCCTTTAATGACTTGCAAAGAGTAGCAGCGCCCTTCATTTCCATCCGTGCTTTAAAGCAGCCCTTGGTTACACTCAGTCATATCCTAAGGACGTGGTTGCCAAAAGTATCTTGAGCTGGGGGTCTTTCTCTTCAGGAGAATGAAGGGTGTGATGTCTGAAGTACTCAATAAAGTGGGTGGTAATTGTTAATACAGTAATTCTTTATTAGTTTAAATGAAACCAGAGATAGAACTGTTTCAGAATTTAGACATATACCATGAAAGCCAAATTAAAATAAGTCCAAGAAAAAGTCTGTGGATTTAATTTAAATGAATTCTACATTTTCAAAGTAAAATGGGTGGTTATTGGTACTCAAGGTTGTTTAAAACAATTTTTAAAGTGTGCTAAAATTTGAATTTCTGGAATTATTAGTCTTTCATTAAATCACAAAGCCAAAGCCAGTGAAAACTGTGAGGAGTACAGAGTGGAACACACTGTCACAGCCAGGGAGCTTGCCAAGGCCTCCTTCCTATCGTGAGGAGAGGCTGTCACTGTGGGCTTTCAAATAACAGCCAGAGGAAATTGCATGCTTGCCTTTTCTATGGGGCTGGCAATTAGCGGAACATGTAAATTCCAGTTGGGAGTGAATGGGTCTGGGTCTCTGAGAAACAACACAGCTTTGGTCTGTGCAGCCAGGCCAGAAGAGTGTGCAAACCTGCTTTGGTCCAGTCATCTGGAATGAACAGGGAGGAAAGACAGAGCTACCAGCACTTTCTCCACCTCAGAGGGTCAGGGTCACCTGCAGGACACAGACCACCACACCTAGGCTCAGAAAAACAAGAATCCCTGCACACACTAACTCAAGGGATTTCTCTTTTTTTGTTTTTTTAAACTTTATTGATTTTTATTGTGCTCTACATTTTTTTTTTATTTTGTGCTTGAGAATTATTTGTAGGTAAGAAGTAGAGAAAAGTAGAGGCCATGAAGGAGTTCCAACATAGGGCTTCAGATCTCTGAGAACTGAAGCAATAATTACTTGGGAATGTAGTTGTGATCAGTGGCTGATGTTGGGCAATCACCCCGTGAATAATATTTTGATCATCTTTCAGACCAGTAGAAGTTGCCACTTTGTCGGTTGTGGTCTCTTATCCACTGATGGTACCGTAGGCCACAAGATGCTGTGGTCATATTTTTACACTGTCAACTTGACTGGATTTAAATCACCTTGGAGACACTGCTCCAGACATATCTATAAAGATATTTCTAGAGATGTTTAGCCAAAGGAGAAAGACCCATCCTAAATGTGAGTGGCACCTTCCCGTGACTGGGGTCCAAAGCTGAATAATAAATGAAGGCAGTGAACTGAGTCCCAGCATCCGCTTGTCTCTGCTTCCTGCCTGTGGACACAATATGAATGGCTGCGTTACACTCCAGCCATCATGACTTCTCCTCCAAAATGGATTGCATGGAATATGAGCCAAATTAAATCCCTCCTCTAGTAAAGTGGTGTTTATTTGAAATTTGGACATAGTTACAAGGAAAGTCCCAGGTACAGGTGCCCCTGAAGTGAGATCTTGTGCACATAGTAGCTAACTAGTGGGAAACATGCAGGTGTATAGAAATGGGACATTAATAGTCAATGTATCTAAAGGGATGGCCCTTTCTTTATGGACGTGGAAGGGAGTAGATTCCAAATGGGGTGTGGATGAGAGTTGGGAAACTGTGATCAGTATGTAAAACAAATGAAAAAATGTTATTTACATAAAATAAAAATTTAAAAATATCAACCAAGGAAGCCCTGTTAAGGGAGCCCAATGGAGTGATCTTTGAAAGTACTGAACAGAGCAAAGTTCTCCTCAAATGAGGCTCCCAAACAAAAGAACAGAAGGCAACAGGTAGAGTGATATCATAAAGTCAAGTGTTCATAATATCCAACTGAAGCTGAGTGAAGGGAGTGGGGCAGACAGCTGGGAAGAATCACAATCTAGCCACCTCTCACCGGTTGGGATCCATGGCTGAGCTTCCAGTTTCTCTGACCCAATGTAATGTGTTTAAGAATGAGATAAACAACAATAACCCCTGCTAGAAAGAGTTTAGCTCCTATCCATTCTCCAGAATACAACGCGTTCATTCTTGGGGTGTTATATTATTCTCTCATCCGTGTCACAGAGTTAGAAGAACCAGCTCATCCCCAAACAAGAAGCCTTTGAGGTGAATATGTTCTGGCCTGAAATGGTGGGGAAGCTTGCTGCTTCTCAGTGAGTTCAAAGAGCACAATGCACCAATGTCGTATACATTACATGCTCGCACCCCCTCTTCCAATGTCCTATACATTACATGCTCGCACCCCCTCTTCTGATGTCCTATACATTACATGCTCACCCCCTCTTCCAATGTCCTATACATTACATGCTCGCACCCCCTCTTCCGATGTCCTATACATAACATGCTCGCACCCCCTCTTCCAATGTCCTATACATTACATGCTCACCCCCTCTTCCAATGTCCTATACATTACATGCTCACCCCCTCTTCCAATGTCCTATACATTACATGCTCACACCCCCTCTACCTTTCACTGGCTTGAGATTTTTCAGGATATGGATGGTGCCTCCATTCATTTCTAGAAACTTATTCCTGATCAGTCTGTGAGTGGCTGTCTTTATCATTGCATAGACGGCTAAGGAATACATTATTTACTTACTACAGGAAATTATTAGATGTAGCAATGTAACAAGTGACTTGAACAGGAAGAATGAAGATAATAGCTGGGCTTTGTAGCCTAAGCCTATGTCCCAGAACTCAAGTGTCTGAGGGAGTGAATTGATGCAAGTTCAAGGCTGAACTGGGCTACATAGGGAGATTTTTTAAAAAAAAAAGCACAATTTAAATTACAATGGAATTATTTCTCACCTAGTCCCAGTGGTGATCCTGAAAGAACAAAGAATAACAATTACTAGTGATGGTGTGGGGAAAACAGGACCCTTATTCATGGCTGGTGGTGAAGTGGCTCACTATGGACGTCAGTACTGAGGTTCCTCAAAACATAAAATATTATTGTCTCATGACCAATAAACCATATCTGGGTATCAAAGGAATCTTTGTCAGCACCACACTGAGATGTCTGCCCATCCATGTCTATCACAGTGCTGTTCACAATAGCAAAACAAGGAAGCAGAAAAGGAAATGGGATTCCCATACACAGAGGCGTTTTGAGTGCACAAAAGGATCAAATGGCATCATTTGCGAGAAAACGGGCAGAATGGGATATGGTAAAATTAAGGGAAAGGGGCGGATGCAGAGAGACAAGTACTGCACTGTTTTCTATTACGTATAGAAGCTCATCTAAAATATATTTATATCCATAAATATATTGTGATAGTTTGAATATAATTGGCCACTTAGGCTCATAGGGCGTGGCACTCTGAAGAGGTGAGACTTTGCTGGAGTAGATGTGGCCTTACTGGAGGAAGTGTGCAACCCTCGAGGCGGGTTTTGGTGTCTCATATATGGTCAAGTCACACCCAGTGTCTCGGTTCACTTCCTGTTGCCTTTGGATCAAGATGTCTGACTCTCCACTCTCTCTTCAGCTCCACATCTACCTGTACTCCCCCAAGTCTCACATGATGATGATGGACTAAACCTCTGAAATGTGAGCCATCCAATTAAATGTTTTCCTTTATAAGAGTTACCATGGCCACAGTGTCTCTTCACAGCAATAGAAACCCAATTAAAATATAAATGAAGATATGATGTCAAAGCAAAAGGGGGAATCAAATAGATCTTAAGAATAGCAGGTGAGAATCTGAGCGAAGCACAAGGATTTATAAGTATCAAACTGTTATAATGATATCCATGATTTTGTCATCTAGCTTAAAATATTGTTAAGAGAAAGCAGCAAATTAAGCTGTGAAATGCCAGACTCACCCTTTGAGCCAAGACCCCCAACACTTTGACCCAGCAAACCCACAGAAGGGTAAATACAGCTCACTCTGAAACTGGGTTGGACTTGAGAGAAGCCTTGACGCTTCTGGATTTGGGCAGCTGTCATGCCTGGTAAGGAGGAAGGAGTGGAGGAAGGCTCACCTAAGGCCACCGAGTGGAGTGAGGCACATCACCTCAGTTGCTTAAAGCCAGGTTACAAAACCCTCTTTCAGAGTTTCACAGCCGTTGGCATATCTGTTGAATGTCTAAATGCCACATGTTGCGACTTTGCTATGACCTAGCAACTTTGAATGCTCGGCACGATCTCCTGATCAGTATTTTCATTCTCATCATGAATATTTTAAAAATGAATGCTACTTTCTTCTTGGTCCCTCACTCCTTTTGCTCTCTATAACTGAGATTCTTTGCAAAGACTAAAGTTTAGGACTGATTTTGCTGGCTCTCGGAGTAGGGAGAAGCAGAGAAGTGTTTCTTTCTGTAGCTATGAGGGTCCCTTTGAAGAAAGCTAGAGGAATCCCCAGAAAAGAAAAAGAAAAAGAAACCCATTACCATCTCTTCATTTAACCAAAGATAAAAGTGTGTCTAGGAGAGGGACATCAAAAGGCATTGGGTTACAAATCAGGCTGATGGCCCCACAGGCTGATCCATAAGCCCCCAGTTACCATTGTGCCCTGGACCTCTGGCTTGGGACACTTTAACCTTTGGTTATTGAGACCTTGTTCTTCTCAAGGTGCCTTTGAGAAGAGGCATTTGTTTTCCTACTTGTTCAAAGGCCAGTCCTGAAAAGCCTCCATGATTTAGTCTCTCCTTTGCTCCTCAAAAACTGGGATAGAAGAAGCCATGGGGGATAAATGGAAGGGGTTGAGCAGAGTTAAGTGGATTAGTCACCTTTGCAGTACAAAAGGAGCCAGAGAGGAGGCCAGCTTTGCTCTCAGACTCTGACTAGCTGGAGCCTTTCAGATGCTAGAGCCCCTATAATGGCTTAATCACCTAATTGGCCTGCTTGCCAAGCCTTGATAATCACCTGCCTGCCAGGAGGTGTAATTCCACTTCCCTTTAAGTGACTGGAAGAGAGGTTTCTGGGAGAGGAGAAGCCAAGACTCTGCACAAGAGGAAGAAAGGAACTTACTGGTTTTCCAGGTGTTCCGGAGGAAGAGATTTTTATTTGAAATCATTTCCTTAAAGCCTAGCTCCGAATGGCACCCATGGGCGCTTGGGCTCCTCAAGGGTCAGGGACTTCACAGGTTCCCCTCCTTGTGTCTTTGTTTTCTTGCTTTGAGAACTGTGACAAATTTTAAAGATTCAATCATTGTCTGCTTCACCTTCTACCAGTCAAACTCTGCCTGTAAGTGTCAGAAATAGCGAGACTGTGTGGGGCAGCGTATGAGTAGCTGGGTAAGTTCCTTGCTGTTTCACCCTAGATCATTCTCAGCGAGGTGGCCTGGCACAGCCCTGAGTCCTCGCCTGTTCCTCTGGGAGTGCATAGAAGGGTGACACCAGGTTGAGATGAATGGAGTCTCAGGGACAAAGGTTCATCATGGAATTGTGAGCTCGTGAATGTTACCTGCTGCTGCCAACTGTGAATGCCTTGGGCAGGGAACAGGGGCTTGGGCTCTCTTTGGTAGCAGATGAACTCCAAGCTACACATAAGGAAATGTACCGAGTCCAGGAGCAGGCAGGAAGCAGCAGGCAGACAGCTAAATCTTCCAGAATGTTTACAGCAGAAAGAGAGGTTTGGGAGCCTGGGAGCCTGTTCATGCCAAGCACATTGTGGCTACAAAGTTCGATAAGGCTTGGGACAACAGCTCACAATCACACTAAAGGCATTTCCTACGGCCACTGCCTGTAAGCCATGGAGTCGTTCCAACTCCAGGTAGACTGGAAAGAGATCCAGGGCCTTGATGCTTCTCTCTGCAGTGTTGCCCAGTCCATGAGTGTGGATGGCACCCAGGCTTCCAAACATCCTGACCTCAAGTTGGAAGATGGCACTCAGCCCAGAAGAGAGGCTGAACATAGAGAATGAGGCTGATTATACACTGCTTAAAAAGGGGGAATCTCCTCAATGGGGTGGAGGAACAATGGTCTCACTATAGAGGGTAGGAGGGAGCAATGCAAGAGCTTTGGTGACTGGAGACGAGATACTCAGCATGAACTGGGCATGGGGACCATCTGTCACAATAAGGACAATCCTCCCAGAACTCCACTAGAATGGGCCAAGAAGACCACTCATATCACCTAGAGATACCAGAGACCCCTACACCCAGATGAACCAAGACAATTGAAAAACTCAAAATTAGATCAAATCCATCCTTAAAAAAAGTATGAGTTGATCTTTTCATTTTTCAAAATCTGAATAGTCACCTAATTTTCTAAAACCAATGTGTATTCTTCTGACCCACTGGACATTTCTTGGTACCAACGCAAATGCTTGATTTCTGAAACTTGAGAAGTGGTGTGGTTTTTGTTTGGCATTTTAGACACCCTCATCATGAGAAACTTTATAAAATTTTAACTCTTTCAATTCAGTCCTTTCGTAGATGAGTTCTTGTCTGTAATACATGCAGCTATGAAATATTCAATAGTTCTCATTGTCAGTAAAAAGAATGAGTTTCACACACATCCATGAGCATCTGAATGTGCACACATGCATAGCGACTGTTTTTTTAAAAAATATTTAGTTTGATTTATTTTTAAATTACATGTGTGTGTGTGTGTGTTTGTGTGTGCCTGTGTGCATGTATGTGAAGGTCCTTGGGGAGTTTAGAAGAGTGGGTCAAGTCCCCTGGAATCTAAGTTAGAGGTGGCTGTGGACCAGTCAATGGGAGCATGAAAGTGGTCCATTGAAAAGCAAGGGATAGCTCTTGAGCCGTCTTTTCCAGTCCTAACATGTATTCCCTCTGTTATAGTTAGCTTGCCTCCATGCAACAAAAAATGCAAACCATAGTGGCCTAGTGACCAAGCTGCTTGTCTGACAGAGAGCATCGTCTGTGTCGTGTGCATCCAGCCTCCAGCCCTCTCCCATGGTGCAGCAGTCCTACAGCAAGACTAAATATCTGTGTGAAGAATGTTAAATTATCCCTGCAGGAGACCTGCTCCCTCTTAGCTGTGGACTGTGCTACAGGCCAAGTGGAGGCAGACATGAGGAGAAACCTGAAGGACTGTCCAACTAATGAAGGCCAGCAGTAATGGCAATGAGTCATGTTGACGGCGCTTATCCTTAATGGGCTGTGACGAAAATAGCGCTTAGCTTTTGGGCTCTTCTCTCGGTGACGTCCCAACTCCAGTCAATCCACAAGTAAAATATTACACAAATCCAGGCTGAGCAATGCTTCGTAAAGTTCTTAACCAATACTCAGAACTTCAAAGGTCATCAAAAAAAAAAAAGTCTGAGAAGCATATACCAAAGACAAGTTTCAGGAGCCATGACACCTAATTAGGATATGGGCCCTGAAAGAGAGAAAGCAAGAGGCCGGAACTGCAAATTCAGAAGCATCTTTGGCTTGGGAAGACAGGGCTGAGTCCATGATGGCCCACTCACTTCAGGGAGCATGCTGGGTAATGCCAGCAAGAGGGAACCTCAGCCAGAGCCGTACCGAGGCTGCAGGCACTTGACTGGGCCTTGTCTGTTGACAGAAAGCGATTCTGTTTTCAAGTGTATTCTATTATTAAGTGTTAAAGATTTCACTCAGGGTGAAACAAACTTTATAGGAAAGGTTTGATAAGCCCAGATGTATTTGGATCCCATCCTATCCCTGGTGACATTAAACCCTTCATGTTTTACTGGAAAGATCCAATTTCATATGCACGTGTTTCAAGGACATTATTAAATGACAACTTTTGTTTGTGTGTGTGTTGTGTGACAGAAAGAAAGACGAGTGGCAGAGAAGGACAGGGAGAGAAGGGGAGATGGAGGGAAAGGAAGAGAGAGGAGGGGAGAAAGAAAGGAAGAGGAGAGAGAAGAGGTGTGAGGGAGAGGGAGAGAGAGGAAGAGTGAGGGAATGGAAGAGAGCGAGACTTTCTTACATCCCTTTTTAATATAACTCAGACATTGCTCCTCTCTTCCTGCTCCCCTTGTTTTTTCTTCCTTTCCTTCCTTCTCTGATTCAGTATATCGAGCTACTCTTTAGTGTGTTCCAGTCAATTTGAGTCCACACTAACCTCATCAGTCTAATAAGCAAGGTCCATGCCTGCAGGACTGATATCATTAGTCCTTAAAATGTGCCAAGAATGGCCATGCTCTTTGTGTACAGTATTGCAATGCTCATCCCTTCCCCTTATTAGTAGACAACTTCCCTCTCAATGCTCCTGATTCAGTGGATCTATATTAACATGGACATTAATTGCTGTGCTGTTCTCCAATGGATACTCAGTGTCTGGTGGCAAAATAAGTACCTCTTCCATCTCTCTGTCTCTCTATCTCTCTGCCTCTCTTTCCTCTCTCCCTCCCTCCTCCCCTGTATCCTTAACTCCCCTGTATGCCACTGCAGCAATAAAAGACATCGTTTCAATAATGCATGGCTTGATTTTCTTGTAGATCATGAATTTCTAGACTTTGGACACAGCCTACAGCAATGAAGGCAGAGGCAGTTCCAGAGCAGGTTCTGAGATGACTCTTCTTGCTATTGAGTCCATCTTGACCCAAGACCAGGCCTGAGGCGTATGCCTTCAGGGCTTTGACCATAACTCAAACAGAAGAACATCACCATCGATCAATCAATGAATTCACAGGCTCCCTAGGTAATACATCTTCTGTGGTGGCTTCGGCATCATCTGTTTAATTTAAATGTAGAGAAATCACTGTGTAGTTTTGGGTGCCACTAGCACCCTCAAGGACATCCTTGATTTCAGCAACACATCATGGGCCAACTTAAAACTCATCTGGGGTACAGCTGAGTACACACTACAATGAAAATATATCTCACCAGACAAAGGTAGTAGGTGGCAGGTTCCCAGAAGTGACGGGAGCTTAGTTTTAAGCAAAATTTGTGTATTTCTTTTGTCTTCAAGAAGCCTAAATAAAGTTTTTCTTGTGTGAGGTTCTGGGGTGACACCCTGAACTCTGTTCTCTTTGTTATTTCTGAAGCTGTTTGTAGCACGAATGACCACTCTTGTTTGGAGAGTGATATCCAAAGTGAAACAAGAGACACGCCCCTGGTGCCTGTCACCAGTGGCTCTATTAGACACACTCAAAGCTTTTGTAGGGCTACATGGTGTGTGTTGTAATTCCATTTTCCCCATGACCACAGGAAAGGAAACCTCGTAATTAAATATGAGAAGTCAGAGGCTTTTGCCAAGCCTTTCTGCTCAGCTAGCTTTCCCAAGGCGGTTGTCCAGCAAAGGCCATCCCAGGGGGACGGTACCGGGCACACAAAGCCCGGACACACTACAGTGCACTCACGGCGCGTTGTCAGGATCCAGCAAGCCAGCCATGTCCTGCTCAAGTGTCACCACTTCCTCTCAACCCAGAAAGCTCCGGTGGGCGTAGCCCTCTGTCAAAGGGACATGCCTCATGCTCTGGGGCTCCATTGTTCAGGGCAGATGTAGTGACCCTGGAGGTGTGGCTGGGGACACCAAGTGTACAAGAGAAAGGGCAGGAGGTGGACGGGGTGAGACACAAGATGGAGAAGGCTGCTCAAATACAAACCACCTCTGGGCAGCCATACCCTTTGGGTTCTGGAGTGGCCGTTTTAATCGCACCATCTATGCACTTGGGAATCAGCCCTGCACTTTAAAAAGTGAAAGTGGTCTGGGGGCTCTGGCAAGGTGTGAAAGGCACAGGGCTCTGGAATCTGGAGTTGCAAAAAGCAAGGCCACACTGACCTCCAAGAGCTATCAAAGCTCAGGGAACTGCAGGAGAGGCCCCACAGCAAGGCTGACAGCTGGACCCGCCCAGAGGAACAAAGCCATGTTCTTCAGATGCCAGAGACAGCGTGGGAAGGGCCCATCACCTGTTCCGCTGGGGTACGCTGGGTTTAATATAAATAACTATGTTTGACATTTCAATTTAGTTCTTACAGCTTTTAATACATTTTTGTATTATAGTCTTCTGCAGATAATTTACCTCTCAGTTGTTCCTTTATAACAAGAACTATGATGGGAAGAAAACCATCTCATTTATGTGTAAATTCTGTTAACAGTGTACTTTGCATACAGTATTCCCCCAACACTGTTGTTTTTAAGTTGGCATTTTTTAAATTGTGAAAGTGATCAACTATATCTTCTTGAAGAAATCCATTAAGTTGGAACGGGATGTGGCACCATCAAATTTTTCCCTCCTATGTCAAACCCCTTCAGAGGTAGCTTGCCGTGATAGCATGAAAATGGGATATAGGAGGCTTAAAGCAATGCATCAGTCATGATTGGAGATGTCACACCCAAACTTTACACAGAGTGAATTTCATCCCTGTGGGCTCCTACCCTACTCCAGATCAGGACTGACTACTATGTACGTAAACCAGCAGCATCCGTGCCCCTCAATGCTATTTCACAAGTACCAAGTTTGAATGTTCTTTTCTTAGCATGTCCTCGGAACTCAGCTTCCATCCTCACTGCGAAGCCTCTGGGCTTTCAGGCTGGCCAGTGCTTCCTTGCTCAGGCATCTGACTGTGGTTTGCTAGCTGACTGGACACCGTGTCCCTGTGCACAGCTGGCCCTGAGATTGAGGACAGACCACTCAGAATTGGACTGTCCTCTCCAGACCCACTCACGTGTGTGAGCAGCACACACTAGTTCTTCCTTGCTGCTGTTGTTGAGGGACCCCCTTCGCGGAGCCCTAAGCCTAGCCAAAAAGCCTGAGAATGGGAACATTGTGCAGACAGAATCTTCAGCCTCGGTATCTCATCCACCATTGAGCACTCTCATGGACTGCCTTTTGATTGATGCTATTAGAGAGGTAAATAAATGACCATTGGTTGGTACATTGTTGAGAGCTGCCCTTCTGGGATATGTGGAGAGGACATGGTGAAAGGTTCCATTCCAGGTTCTAGGCAGTGTCTTGAAAGGATGAACATCTAGTGGAGAAAACCAGATTTCCCATAGTCCTGCCTGACATGAGTCAGAGGCACTGGCTTATGAGCTCTTAAAAGCTGGCTGCTTGTTTTCACTTGTCAAACATGGGAAGATGCAGCTCACATGGTGTAGCTCAGGACACAAAACAACACAGTCTGAGGAGTAGGCGTCACCCACCTTGAGTCACCAATGGAGCCAATATCTTTAGTGTCCTCAGCTTTGGCATGAGTTGATTTCAATCACTTTCCTGGGCAAACACAGAGCCCTGTGGGTTACAAATCCATTGCTTTTTCATTCAGGATGACAACAGAACAATACCTTTAAGAACACTGCTTTGCTTTGCTCATCCTTTAATACTTAAAAAAAGCTTTCATTTTATGTGTGTGGGTGTTTGTCTGCAACTATGTCTGTATACCATTGGCATATAGTCCCTGTGGAGACCAAAAGAGGGCACTGGGTCCCTGGAACTGGACTTAAAGATGTTCATGAGCTACCATGCGATGTTGGGAATCAAATCATGTCCTCTGGAAGAACAGACCATCACTCTCAACTACTGACCCATCTCTCCAGCGCCCTCCTCATCCCTGTCCTCCTCTTCTCCTCTTACCCTCCTTTAAGTTACGCATTTGCTAACGTAGGAACACTGTAAATTGCTGACTTCATAAAGATTTCTGGGAGAGACATCCACCCTGCACTAAACAAAAAGTTACTACTTTTCTTTTTTTCAAGGCGGAAGTGAGTTTAGTTGTTCTCAATACAGAATAACAAAATCAGGGCTGCGCCTGAGGCGCTGAAGGGCAGGCTCTGCTCCCTTCTACAGTGTTAGCACTGGGATATTTCTTTTAAATGGATTTTTGCTCCAACTATCTGTTTGAACAATGAAAGATTGAAAGTGAAACCCTTATGAAACCCACTGTAGACCGGAAGTAGTTGGGCCAGCATTGGGTGAGCATGCTTCTGGGATGATCTACCCACATGCTATGCAATAAAAGCTACAGACATGGCCCTGATGACCTCCCTACAGGGACCTTGTTCTAGAAGAACCAGGAGAAAGGGACAGGGTGAGTGCCCAAGGCTGGAAGGAATTAAGGTCATAGGAATGATGTTGGGGATGTGAGCCCATGCCCATGGCATGAATTGTGTGTGAGGACGGCAGGATTGGGCTCGCAGGGGAGTTCAGAATTTAGCACCTGTGCCCATGGGAACTGTGTGTGCGTGTGTACTGTGCGTGCATGCCTGGAATGCTGCAGCACAAATGGGCGAGAAAATAGGAGAGCATAGCCCTCATGGCCCAAAGGAGCACTTGGAAAATGTGGAAGTCACATTTGGAAGGGCCTGCATGGAGGAACAGCACAGACCTACTAAGTGCAAGCCTGCCTGAACCTTCTCTCCGAAACCCTTTCGAGTCCTGCCAGGGAGGGGCATCTACAAGGTGAAGAGGTTTAAATTTCCTGCCGCCATTAGCAGCTGCCCATAAACTGCCGTGAAGACACATGGTTGATTCAAGACACCCAGTCACTTCAGCTTTGATAGATGTACCAAGACAGGCAAAGACAAATTTGGATACTAGCTCCACTACCCACATCATTAAGGGACAGATGCCGAGACAATATACTACTTAACAGTCAGGTCTGAGTCACGGTAACAAAGCCCAAATCAAACCTTCCTTGCTGGTGATTTGAATAAAAGCATATATTTAAATATAATATATGGCAGCAATTTAAATATTTTATATGGTCCTTTTATTTAAATAACTATGCTGCTTTGTATTATATCTTGGGGAAAAGTGCAGTGCCGTTTTTGACACGGTGTGTGATTGAGGGAAATAAATATGCACCTAGCCATAGCAGTGCGTGTTGTCTTGAATGACAGTCCCCTCATAGCATAGCACAATTCTAACTAGAAATACCTGTCTTCAAAGGTTCGATTTAACTAAGGATATTTGAATGGACATCTAATAACCATGTTCACTGATATTACAGGAAACAGACAGAAGAAAAGTAAAATTGTACTGGGTGATTGATAGCACTTTCGTGGTGCCTGTGGCTTGTGTATGTGTGTGCAGGCATGTGTTAGCACACATACTTGTGTGCCCCTTTGTGGAAGCCAGAGGTCAACTCTGGGTGTTTTCCTCAATCATTTTCCACTAATTTTTTTTAAGGTTTATTTTTACTGTTCGTATAGGTGCTTTGTGTGTGTGTGTGTGTGTGTGTGTGTGTGTGTGTGTGTGTGTGTGTGTGTGTATTGCACCATGTGCATGCCTGGACCTATGGAGGCCAAAGAAGGCATTGGAGCCCCTGGAATTCGAGTTACAGAACCATTGTAAGCCACCACGTGCATGCTGGGTACTTAGTCCTTCGAAAGGACAGCAGGTTCTTGACTACAACCTGTGTCTCGAGCCACCTCCACCTTACTTTTTAAAACAAACTCTTTCACAAAATCTCAAACTCACAGACTGGCTGGAGTATCTCTCCAGAGAGCTCCTGGGGTCTTGCTGATCAGGCTTCTAATCCATCCTCCCTCTTCGACATCCCTTCCCAACAATTCAAGTATGATTTAATTCCTTTCAATAGATGTAAAAACTCAGGAATATCAAATACTGTTTTTAAAAGAAGAAAGTGATGTCAGGTGTTAGAAGAGGGGTTATCCTGTTAGATCTCATCACTGGTAGATAAATGATACCATAAATGCTCCCCGTATTGATGGAGATGTGTGTGTGTGTGTGTGTGTGTGTGTGTGTGTGTGTGTGTGTGTGTCTATGCCTCATCCCTGTTCTGGATACTTGGCGTTGTTGTGAGCACTGTCTTTTTCGCATGCTCTCGTATGGACACTCAAGGATCCCCAGGTCCACTTCTCAAGTCTCTGGTGAGGTGACCTCTGCAGCTCTTAGCCAAGACCATTGCCAAGAAACAAAAGGTGACATCAGAACCCTGTACCACACCTTTCCCTTCTATACCTGAAGAGTCAGCTCAATGGCGTTTCTTTAGCAGAGGCCAATATGAGATGAGTATAGAATTATTTCATCATGTTTGCCTTTCAGCAATTGTCATCCCATACTGTGGAGGCTTCTCGGCACAGAGAGCCTTAATTCCTCACAAGCTGGGGAGAGTGGTTTTCATACGACACCCAGGAGTTACTGATGACCATGTCCATCAGATGGACAAAGGATGAGTCATCTGTCTGTGGCTTTTCTGGCTATGAGCATGTTCCTATCAAAGAGACTAGGACCCAGAACTGAGAGAGGTCCTGGCCAGCCGGAGGCAAGGCTTTCCTTCCTTGGAATACTCAATATGCAAATTCTGTGAAGACACTTCCACCCCCACAACTAACAAAGTGTTTCCATAGCTGATATTCTGGAGGACACTCTCCACTGCTGCAAACAGAATCAGGCAGCATCATGCCCAGAAGACATACGCAGTTCTTTCTACTATGAACCACGAGCTCTCTTACAACTGTGTTTATGCACATCCCGCCTAGTCCTTATTGTTCCCGTTCTCTTAAATTGTGAATATACATACATCAGCTTCAGTATTTAAATCAAACCAATACTTATACATGCAAATGTCTTTGAAAAGGAAAGCCTCTTGGCATAGGGAGTTTTATTAGTCGATGGCAATAAAACATATTCATGGCATACAGAGAGGGATTTCCCCATCATCTTCCGGTGCAGTGTGGGGGTGATGAAAGCCATCCTAAGAGGCAAGGGTCACTTTGTCCAGTCTAACAACTTTTCTGAGGTAAACTTCCCTTCTGTGAGGATTTGTAACTGTAGATAGAAGTTTATACTCTGCCTGGTCCTGCAGCCGTTCAGCCCCAGAGAAACACAGAGGTTTATATTAATCACAAACTGCTTGGTCTACTACCTCAGGCTTATTAGTAACGAGCTCTTACAACTTAAACTAACCCATAATTCTTACCTATGTTTAGCCACGTGTCTTGGTACCTTTTCTCAATAAGGCATTCTCATCTTGCTTCCTCTGCGTCTGGCTGGTGACTGTGTCTCTGCCTTTTTCCCCCCAGAATCCTGCTACTCTGGTTCCCCACCTATAACTCCTGTCTGGCTACTGGCCGATCAGGGTTTTATTAAATCAATACAAGTGACAAATCCTTATAGTGTACAAGAGCATCATCCCACAGCAACTATTGGTTACCAATACCAAACTTACACATTCCTAAGCATGAAACCATGTTCTGTCCTCATCCCACCTGGACTGGATGCAGCACTCTGACCTGGGTACCAGACGTTAATCGAAAAGAATCCGCTCTCTACCTATATCACAATAGCCTCATAAAGGGTGCAAGTGGCTTCCCACACTCTAAACAAACCTCAGTTAAGATATTCTCCCAGTAGATGGGTACAGCCACCTAACTACGTGGATCTACTTGTAGTCAGTGGCCCTCCTTGGTCTCCCTGGGAGGAGCACCAGGGCTTAGCTGGGGGAGGGGTGTCTGAAGGATCCTTAGGTCAGCATTACTTTTCCTTTATGTGGATGTGATGGCTCAACTGATTTGTTGGGGGTGACTTGTGGCCTTGGCCTCAGTGTCAATAAGATGAAGGATGCTAGCATGGGGAGTCTTCCTCTCCAGTAACCAGGGCAGAGAGTAGCAGCCCTTCCTCTAGGACAGTCAAGAGACTACAGATGTGACTGCTCAGCTGGCTTGTTGTGTGTGACTTGTGGGGAGTCTTCCTCTCCAGTAACCAGGGCAGAGAGGCAGCAGCCCTTCCTCTAGGACAGTCAAGAGAGGCACTCTTAATACATAAGTGGTCAACTTCATCAGCAGGAAGGAACCCAAACTGTGGTCAGTTCTTCTTTTGAACATTTAATTGTGAGGCTGTGCTTGCTGAGCTAGTATTTACGTGTGTTTGTGCTGGTTACACGACTGCTGGTTTCTGTTTTTAGTCTGCATCTGCTTCTCCGTGTCTGTCACTCTGGTGTGTTTGTGCTGGTTACACGACTGCTGGTTTCTGTTTTTAGTCTGCATCTGCTTCTCCGTGTCTGTCACTCTGGTGTGTTTGTGCTGGTTACACGACTGCTGGTTTCTGTTTTTAGTCTGCA
>PVIU01017362.1:0-42179 GCA_004026605.1 Ondatra zibethicus
AAAAAGCTACACAACTGTCTTTTGAAGAAGGCCTAGATCAGTCCCTTGCAAGCTCCCTGGTTGTCAGTTCAGTCTCTGTGGGCTCCTAGGAGCCCAGGTTAGTTGATTCTATGAATTTTCTTGTAATTTCCTTGACCTCTCTGGCTCCTGCAATCCTTCCACCCTCTTTCCAGAAGGATTCCCACGTTTGGCTCAATGATTGGCTGTAGATCTCTACATCTGTTTCCATTAGTCAATGGATAAAGACTCTGTTGACAGTTGGGCTAGGCACTGATCTCAGCACATGTGGAATCGGGTTGGAAGGTGTAGGGGGAAAGCCCAGAAGGAGCCAACAGGAAGGGAGTGGCTAAGATTAAACACACAAGTGACAGCTTATGCTGGAGAGGATGTGGGGCAAGGGGAATACTCCTCCATTGCTGGTAGGAGAACAAACTTGTATAGTCACTTTGGAAATCACTATGGCAGTTTCTCAGAAAATTAGGAACCAATATACGTCAAGACTCAGCGATTCTACTCTTGGGTATATACCCAAAGTATGCTCAATCATAACACAAGGACACTTTCTCAGTTATGGTCACAATAGTTGAGCTTCATATATAATAGCCAGAAACTTGAAACAACCCAGATGTCTCTCAACCAAAGAATGGGTATAGAAAGTGTGGTACAACTGTTAAAAACAACGACTTCATGAAATTTGAAAGCACAGTGATGTAACTAGAAAAAAAAAAGTCTTCCTGAGTGAGGTAACCCAGATCCAGAAAGTCAAACATGGTATGTACTAACGCATAAGTGAATATGAACTATAAAATAAAGGCTAACCATACTATAATTCACAGTCCTGGGGTGGTTAAGTAATAATGAGGGCTCAAGGGGTAACACTTGGATCTCCCTGGAAAATAGAAGGGGAAATAAAAGACATGTATTCCATTCTAATTTATATATATATATATATATATATATATATATATATATATGCATATTGGTATTCTCTATCTGGAATTTAATATTCCAGCATGCTTCTGTTCTGTGACAATAATTATGCACTTCTATCACAGTTTGGGTTGTTAAATGGTATCGAGTAACTCAATGAACTCTTAGTTGAACATGTCCTTTGGGCACCCTGTTGTTTATAAAAGTATGGTTGAATGTCTAAACTTTTCCAGATGAGATGGTACAGTGGGTTCTCTCACCAGAATCCAACCATAAGAACAACAAATGTAGTGTATGATATATAAATAAAAATGTAGAACTGAGATTTTCCGTGGTTTAGATGATTGTGAGTCATTTTAGGACAGATGTATAATCATTAGGTTGCACCCTATGGCACCTTTTCTCTATCAATGGGTTTCATTGTCTTCTTACTTCATTTAAGGGGAAATTTTTCTCACATTTGATACTGGGTTTTGTTTTTTGTTTTTGATTTTGTTTTTGCTTTGTCTTGTTTTATATTATGGTTGAAAAAGTATGGAGATTTGGGGAAATAAAAATGGAAACAAATCCCAAAAGTGATGTCATGAAAATTAAGATCTGGTATGGACTGGATTAAAATCCTCAGTAAATAGAACTTTTATAGTTTTTTTTTCTATTGCTGGGATAAAACACAATGACCAAAGGAACTTGTGAAAGAAAATGTTTTATTTGGCTTATAGTTTCAGAGGATTAGAGTCCGTGATGGCTAAGCTGAAGAACAGCTGTGAGCTCCCACCTTGACCTACACCCATGAGTCAGGACAGAGTCAGGAATTACACCTCGAAATCCAGGACCTAGTGAGAGACTTCCTCCATCAGGACCGTACCTCCTATTCCTTCAAAAACAGTCCCCCACAAGCAGGGACAAAGCTTAAATATATGAGCTAATGGAGCTCATTCTCATTCAAAATACCACAAATATCCTTGTTTTCCCCTTGTACTCTGATTTTTTAAAAAAATGAGAAATAATTATCATCTCCAGAGTATGTAGAGACCCAGTTAGTAAAATGTTGCTTGGAGAGAAAATTAATTAATAAGCAAAATAACTGAACAAGTAGGGACCTATTCCATATCACTTGGTGATAAACCTGTCCAATGTGTTAGGCTGATAGTAATTTAATACACTGGCAGCATAATGCAGGGATAAAATCATGGCAAAGGAGTCTACAAAAGGACTTTGGCCAGTCCTGGTTTTATCTAAATATGCCACAGAGAAAAAGACTTTACCCTACCTACAAATGGAGCCAAAAGTAGAGCAGAGTGACAGGTGATGATAGAGTCAACGTGTTAAGAAGACCTGTGTCTGTGATAAAACCCAGTTATTTTTTGGCCCACTCTTTTCTGTCATAAAGGTCTTGAGAGCTACCAATGAGTGGCACATTGGCAGGCAAGTTATTTAAGGAAGGTTTATTACTAAGGACTTAAAAGGTGTGCGTGCATATGTGTGTGTGTGTGTGTGTGTGTGTGTGTGTGTTTAAATCCTACCTTTATTTACTTATTTTTAAATGTATTTGAGTGGGTGAAAGTGTGAAGGTCAAAGATAAGACTCAATAGGTAAAGTACTTGTCATCAAACATCAAGCATTGTGCAGTCAACTTTCTATGAACTAAAGCTGTGGTTGTGAATGATAAAGTAATCTGGTTTGGTATTTTGAGGACCTTATCCTTAAAGCATATTTAGGGATATGTAAACTTTACTTTATGGTCACCAAATAAAAATTAAATAAGTTGGTATATATGAAACTATCACCTCAGTGTCTGAAGAACAATTAGTGCTCTAAAAATATTACTTAAGAATCTATAAAATGCAACTGGGAAAGGCTAATAAGTATGAAGCAGAAGTGCATGCCAAGCATAACAGAAGTTGAAGTGGGGCCAGACTTGACACACAGAGAAGTAAAAGAGGGTCAAAGTTCTTTTCTTTCTTTAATTACAAAAATTGAATACCCTTTACGGAGACAAGAAAAACATCTTTTGCCATTTTATGAGGCTACAGATTACTTGTCCAGAAAAGAATGGCAAATAAGAATAGTTAAAGAATTAATTTTGAGACATTTGTGATGATAGAGACAAAAAAATTAGAAAATACTATAAATAAGCGTTTTCTGTTATGGGTTTGTTTGTTTAAAAGAATGAAACATGAGATTGATGGTAACAGAATAATTTTTAAAAATTAATTACAAACTCCATATTTAATTCCTAAACACCTAAGATAAACTGTGAAACACCCTTCTTAAGGACCTCATTACTTCCTTGTTCCTCAGTGAATAGATTAAAGAGTTCAGCATGGGTGAGACAATATTATTTAATATTTGTACCACAGCACCAAGCAAGGGGTTTGGTGTGCGCTGTAGGTAGATGATGATTACGGGTCCGTAAGCACAGAGGATGGCAGTAAGGTGGGCACTGCAGGTAGAGAATGCTTTCTGCCTGCCCTCTGCTGAACGGATTCTCAGAATAGCAATCCCAATGTGTGCATAAGAGACACAAACACTGAAGAGAAGCATCAGAGCCAGAAAGCCAACATTAATGGAACCAACCTTCTGAGCCAGTCTGCTATCAGTACAGGCTAGAGGTAAAACTGCAGGAAGGTCACAGAAGTAATGATGGACATGATTGGGCCCACAGTAAGTTAACTGAAAAGTAAAGGATGTCAGGATGCTGGACTGAAGACCACCAACCACCCAGGATACTGTGACCAAACTCAAACACACTCCAGGTTTCATGATGAGCATGTATCTCAGTGGGTGACAGATGGCAACATAGCGATCATAAGCCATCACAGAATACAGGCAACCTTCAGTACAACCCAGAAAGTGATAGAAGAAGAGCTGGGCAGCACAGCCTTTGTAAGAGATGACTGGGCTCTGACCAGAGAGATAAAATAGCATCTTGGGACAGGTTACTGATGGGAATAACATGTCAAAAATGGATAGAAGTCCCAAGAAGAAATACATAGGGGTATGAAGGGTAGATGAGGAAACAATTGCTGTGAAAATGAGTAAATTTCCAAGCAAGGTGAAGAAGTAGATGAATAAGAACACAACAAAGAGTAGAGTCTCCAGTCCTTGTGTTTGGGGTATTCCCAATAGAACAAATTCATCCAGCAATGTTTGATTTCCCATGATCCAGGAAGCTTGTTTTGGATTTTCCTAAACATAAAAATATGAATGTAGAGGTTGATTTACTGTCATAATTTTTTATAATTTTTCATTAGAAATAACAAAGGGAATCATTTCAAGGACATTTGTGTGCTATAAAACATAATACTAACACAGACTTCATATTAGAGATTTATTTCCTCTCAAGCATGAATAGGAATAAAGTAAAACCTTAACATGCAGAAGTAATGGATGAGGTAAGAAGACAGAATTCCAAATAGAAGAGTGACATGGTTTAGCTAATTCCCATAATTCTTTGTTCAGAATTAATACAGAATGAAAATCCAACCTGGAAAATTGTTCCTCCTCTTTCCTTTTAGAAGATTTTAAATTACTCAATGACACTCAATGACAGCCTTTGAAAGAGATGGCTGGGCTCTGACCATACTAAATATTCATCAAAGTTGAACTTCAGGTCTCTCCTCTATAATTTGAACTATGAGTTAACATAAGAGTACAATTTGTGTAGTATTTACCTTATTCTAACTTCACACACACAATACATATATTTGTGTATAAATGTAGATAGATGCATACATGCATTGTGTGTATGTTGGTTGAGACATTTACTCATATGAGAAGTTCATTTGCATAAAATGAACTTATAGTGAAACTTTTCACTATTATTAGATTGTTAAATTCCCTAGAATTTAGCAGCTATGGTGTATTTTGTAGGTTTTAGATTTTAGTGGAATTACATGCTATGTAAATAAATATAAAATATTTTACAATGTTAATAATCATTGTATATTAATTCTGAAAGATTATTGCATTAAAACAAAAAGTCTGGACTTCTTGGAAACTTAATGTTTGCAAATGATTTATTTACTAAAAGAAATTAGGGTAAGCATGTTTAGAATGGCCTAATGTTCCCAGTAGATATTAGTACATAGTTGGATAATGCTAAATAAAGAAAGAATGTTCTACAGAGGACATGTAGAATGCACTCTTTTGTTACATACATCCCCTTGTACTGTCATTCGATCTCCATGTCATGATTTGCTTTGTTTAATTTGAACAGAAATAGGCAACTGAATATGCTGAGAACCCAAACGTACCTCTTGGTAAGTGTGATAAGAAGGCTGTTGAAATACTTTCATTTCAATGTTCTTGGGACTCAGACAGGAGCAGACCATGTTTCATGTTGCATTTTTACCTTACCCATCTTCATGAGATATAAATTATGTAGAATTTATCCAGTGATCATTGCTATAGTGTCTAACCCTTGTGTTCATTTTGTCTGTTCTTTTCTTACAATTAATGATTTCTGTGTAAACAATTTGTCTTTTAAAATCTTGGAAATGATAAGTCAATACCCTCACCATCCATATATGATGTTATGGTGAGACTGAGTCCAGCATCTAAAAAGTTTGAGGTCCTTAAAACAAAGACTACAATTTTTAATCTAAATCTAGTCTAGTGAAGTGTTTACTGAAGAGCTGGAACTTACATCTTTGCTCAGTGGATGCATCCCTGAATGACAAGTTGGAAATTTCAATGTGGACAGAGTTGGACTATGTGTTCCAGGACGACACCTTGTCTATCACAGTTATTACTGCAGCTCTATAACATAATTGTGGGTGTTGTTACCTACTTGTTTTGATACCAAATTTCTGAAGGCTCAGAAATGATTACTTTCACCCTGGAATCATATCCAGGACTTTGGAGCAATGAACTTCAGACCCACAGCATTCATCTTCTGTCCCCAGATTCCATTCCTACTGGAGAATATTAAGATGCGCTTCACCTTGTGAGGGCTTTGCTTCTTGAGCAAGGAGAGAGGCAGACTGAATGCCCAAACTTCTTCATAGTTGCTGGCAAGCAATCATTGTCCATTGGTAAAGGGAAAAATTTGATAATAGTAAGTTGGGTGAAGAGTGAATGGAAGGAAAATGGAATTTCCTGAGGACAGCCACATGAGAACATCACTATTATTGAAAGTTTACATAACAACATGAAAAAAGGAAAAAATTATGAACAGAAATTAATGTAAAAGTATCTGAAATACATACATATCTGAAATACCTACATACATACACAGAGCATGTAAGATACATTTAGAGTGTTCATTTTACTTAATAAATTATTAAAATATTAATGTAATTTGTTTTTACTATTGTGTGAAGTCTATAATGAATGTTTATTGCATTGAAGTAACTGAATCATGAATATGTTAGGGTTCTTGTTAGAAGAAAGCTAATCTTCTTCCTCTTTATTCTCAAAAAATTTTACTATTTCTCATGGAACATCATCTGGGATTGAATTCAGTTTTGGTATACACAACATTGTAGAGAAGAGGTCATGGTCACTGGTTGTTCCAGAGTTCTGGAACAGCCATCTCCATATATAAGCATCATTGGAGTTTTCAGGACAATTTAATTTAATCTCAGTAAACAGAAAGGGCAAACAGCATAACTGCAGTGTATGTGTATGAATGCATTTCAGGGAAATAATATTAGCAAAAATGTATAGAAGAAGTTGAAATGTAATGAATGATATGAACTTTGAAAATGTAGGACACAATGGGGAGCAGAGAATCATTGAAAACCATGAGAAATTGGAAAAATACTATGGAAAACTTTTAGAGTTATTCTCTATAAGTGCTTAAAATGTGTAACGGTTATTGAGTTTCGCATATTATTGGTGATCTCAGATTATATCTCTCTCCCAAAATCCCTGTTAAAAATAAAAATATGATTTGCCTTGGATATGATGGAATTTTGATGCTGCCAGAAGGAAAAAGGGAAGTAATGAGAAGAAATAAAAAATTAAGGAGAGCAGGTTTACTTTAAATATTATCTATCCTAGCTATTTGTAGTGTAGAAAGGTCCAGGAATGTTATTTATATCTCCACCCAAGGCAAGGGGTGGGGAGGGAACATGTTGGCTTAATATTGGCATGAACACCATGAAGTATGAATGTCTGTTTAAGAAACCCTTTGTTCCCTATAAATATAGCTAAATTTTTGAGAAATATAGCAAGTAATAAGAATATTGGGGACACGGGCTTAAGTGCATATAGTATCCCATACAGCTCACATGAGAGTAACCTCTCAGCACATTCCAACACTGTGCGATATAAATGACACTCATGGCTAATATCACTGTTGTGCAAGAGAAAGCATAAGCCACCATACAGCCAATTCTAAAGCAGCATATACAAGATTTATGCTAAGATCACAACTCAAACAGAAGAAAGCCCGTGATAAATGCCTTATGAAAACAGCACTATTTGCAAACTGAGATGCTGATTGCCACCATTTTGTAACATTTTCCCTTACAAATTCAAGCGAAATTTAAAACTAAATGCATAAAACCCTAAAGCTTCTCACCAATTCTATACTCACCACTAGGCCAGCTCATAAGAATCACAAATATATATAAAAAATGGTAAGTCAAGTAGCAACTAAGGCAAACTCAGCATTAAAGTGGATGTAATTTCCTAAAAGACAGAACTCAAAATTAAAGCACTTTCTCAGAAAGATTTTAAAAAGGTCTATTCAAAGTAACTTAACCAGAATTATAAAAACCTGATTTTAAAATTTTCATGTGTATGTGTGTGTGTGCATGTGTGAGAGGGTGGGGTGTGTGTGGTGTGTTTGTATGTGGTCTGTGTATGCACATATGGAGGCCGAGTATCAACTTCAGTTATCATGACTGTGTTTCTCTACCTTGAATTTTTGAGACAGGGTCTTTCACTGACTAGAGCTTGGTGTTATGATTCGATGGCCATCAAATCCTCAGAATCACCCTGTCACCATGCTCCACCTACTGATGCTGGGGCTTCAGGTGTGCATCATCATACCCAGTCTTTAGATGGCTGCTGAGGACATGAACTGGTACAATTCTGATTTTTGATAGTATAACTATAGGTCTATGATTTATAACTTTTAAACTCAGGTTCTCATCTTAAGCAAGGACAAAATTGTAGATCAGAAACTCAAGCCAAATTCCACAGTTAAACTTGCCATTTCAAGCAGATTTTTGAGAGTAAAATGGAATGTTATGACTATTTAAAGCAACACCATGAGAGTAAAAAGGGAAATCCACGTCCGACCATTGAGTGGCCATTACTTTTTCCTCACTTGTTCCTGCTCTGTGTCACCTGATACTGGTTTTTGGCATACGCTACTATAATGTGTTTTGTGACTGCATGGGTGTTGCAGTGAACATATGAAGTGCTGTTGTAAATCACACCTGATTTACACTGGACATCCACTAAACGAGCTTCATTAAAGTGAAACAAAACTCACTTTACAGATCGCTGGAAACATTTAATGTGATAATGATCTTGAAATGTTCTTACACACAGGATAACACTACGGAGTGTGTCCCATGGTTTCATGACATAGTGGGAGTACCTTACTAAAGCATTTGGGAAGGTGACTGACTGAAACAAAAGTGAATATGTTAATCCTGAATGAGATTACCCAGGGAGAAAGAATAATGCCTGAGACATGTAACTAGAAGACAAGCTTTTGAAAATACTGTGTTTCAGGTAATAAGAAAAAAGGCAGATTTTTATGAATGAATGCATCCATCTTTCAGAAAATTAGGAAGACAAACCTGAGCATTTGTCTTATGTATCTTTGGTTAAGGTCATTATTTTCTCTCTTTGAAGGAAAATATTTAACTAAATTCTATAATGGCAATCTTTTGTAGTACTGTGTAACATAAAAGGTAATTAACGAATAATGATCCAGTAAAAGTCCTCATTCCTCCATGTTGTAAGACGCTGAGTGGCACCAGGACACTGGTCATTCATTACCTTGACGGATGAAGAAGCCCGAAATCAGGACTTACCTATAAATCCTTGCATCCTAGTACTCCCATAGTGTAAAAATCAAAACTTTAAAGAAGGAAGGGAAGAAGATTTAAACACTTAACTTGGTCATAGATCATAGCAGCTCACTGGGGGAATTAATCTTCCTTTCTTCCAAAAGTGCAGGGGCTCTCACCTCACCAAGTGCTCCCCTCCCATGATGGTTTGAGATTTCTTTTTTTTTTTTAACTTAAAAGCCACAAGTGGACTTTTTTTTTCCAGGACCATGCATAGAAGAGTGTACTACACCCTTGATGACAGAATGGTGTGTTGTTAGTGGAAGGGAAAAGACCTTCTGTGTTTATAGGATTTTAAATGACGTCATGGTCCCTCCAGAACCTCATTTATAAGACTCAAGAGTAGAAGTCTTCTGAGCTCAAGGAGTGATTAAACGCTTATTACACAACAGTTCACTAAGAAAGGTAATCCCTAAAGAAATTGACAAAGAGTGTGTGGACCCCTTGTGACCACCCCACTTTCTCTTCTGTGTAAATGCCTCATTGAACCACCTGTTCCCTGGGAACCTCTGCAAGTTTCTATGCAAATCTCTTGTTTTTCAAATTTGCATCATTCCCTAATCTCTTGTGGCCTCTTATTTCCTTTTGATTTTAACTTGTTATTGAGATCATAACAGATATAGGACAGGCTAGTAATGTTAAAATTGAGAGCTGTGGACTTGGCTCCACTTAGGTTTTGTTTCAGTATAACTCAATCCTGAAAGCATATATACATGAAGCTTTATAAAGACTGAACAGGTTGTATTTATGTATTTAGGGATATATATGAATATACATATATAAGCATATATATATATGTATATATATACATATATATATGCATGTACTAACAATGAAAAAGAGGCCATGAATCTGAAAGAGGGTGGCTCACAGGATAATGACATATTATAAGTGGTGACTAAAGATGGATAGAAGTGCTGGGGTCTCTATTTTCTGATGTTTTTATCTTTTTCCTGATGCACAGAGAAGGGGTGCCTTAATACAAACATTTGCATTTGTTTTTTCAAACCATTATAGATCCTCACACTTCATGTCTCCTTACCATCTATGTTCATGCTATGTGAAATTGGACATACAAATTAATAGAGAAAAATTAAATGAGAACATACAAATTAAAAGAATGGTCAGAATGCCCATGGGTTTAAGAGTAACAAAGTTTCTACAGTCTGAATGAGCTACTTCCCAGGAATGTCTGCTCAGTTATTACTGTCACAGATCCTGAAGAAGAACCACTAGAAGCAGACTCTTCAAAACTCAGCTGTCTTGCAGCTTTCTCTTCCTAAGAGATAATACATTTGGGGGAGCAGGCAGCAGAAGATATTTGTTCAAGTCCTCTATTTTGGGTAGCAGTCCAGATTCATTGTTTACAATATAAGACTTGCAACCTTATACCCCACTGAAACAGGGTGGCCTCTAGTTAAGCAAAGCTGCCTTGGCCATCTTGGCTTACACCAGCTGCCTGCAGGCTGTGCCTGGACCCTATAGATCTGCCTGCCATTCTCGTTGAAAACTGCTGCACTATCCCTGTCTTAGTCAGTGTCCTATCGCTGTGAAAAAAAAAAAAAAAGAACACCATGGCAACAGCAACTCCTATATAGGAAAGCATTTAATTGTTGCTTGCTTACAGTTTCAGAGGCTTAGTCCATTATCATTGTTAGGAATTTTCCTAACACGAGCTCTCTGCAGATGCAAAAATCCCAATCAAGCCAAATCACAACAAGCCAAATTAAAAAATATCCAGGTTTAATGGGATTCCTGTGCTTTCAGGTGGCCCTGAGGGGGAACCGGGAAGCTGCAAACGCGACCACTGATGGGGGGTAGGGGAGTAAGAAAAGAGACCACGAGGGAACATCCTGGGGAAGCAGTTTAAATAGACTGGGCGAGTAGTCAAGATTTTGGCAGGCTGTCTTGACCCTCCTCTGGGTGAGGTCAAGTCTTGGTAGGCACAGACATGGGGCCTCCAAAGATGGAGAACAGAGACTGGGGCTTACATTCCAGACTGTTTGTATAAGGGGTAACAGGAAGCTGAGGTGATATTTTGACTAACATTTAGGCTCTTTTAGGAAAAAAGGGTGATGACTCAAGTCTGGCTACTTTCTGTGGGCATGGGGAAGGGGAGAGCTGGGTGTTGGTGGGTCCATGCTCAGCGAGAGGTGTAGCTGGAAAGGCATCCCATGTACTGTCATCCTGGAGACGTCAGGCAACTGTTCCTTGGGGGAGGTGAGAAGGCAGGTGTCTAGGAAAAAAATATTATTATCACCAAAGATGACTGTGCCAGGATGAGGAGCAGGTAGGCCCTTCATTGTGGCATCCTGGAAAACCAGAGGGTGGAAGGTCCTTTCGCTGGATAGACCAAGTGTCCTGAGTAGGTGCCCACTTGAGCCTGGGTGTCCCAGGAGCTTGGCAGCTGAGGGGGTGGTGAGGATTACTGTGTGAGGTCCTGTCCATCAAGGTTCGAGAGACCTAGGAGTTAGCTGTTTGAGGAGTACTCTGTCCCCTGGGGAGAGCAGGGCAGGTTTAGGGGCAGTAGGGTCCACTGGTGTGGGGGCAAGTAGATAACTGTCAGCGTGTGAACGAAGAAGGGACCTTTAAAGGGTGATGTAGGGTAGGTACCCCGCCAGTGGAGGAGTTCGGAATGGGAGGTGATGGTTAAGGAGAAAGGGCCTGCCATAAAGCTGCTCAAAAGGGCTCAGGCCTGTAGGGGAATATGGGGTGGCCCTGAGGCAAGTAAGGGCAATGGGGAGAAGGGAGGGCCAAGATAACTTGAGTTCAATGGAGAGCTTGGTTAGCTGTTGTTTGATGAGTTCATTGGCCCTCTCCACCTTTCATGGGGATTGTGGATGGTAGGGGGTGTGGAATTTCCAGGAGATGTTGAGAGCTTCTAACATGAGCTCCATGACCCTGGAAGTGAAGGCTGGCCCATTGTCCATCTGGATGGTTCGTGGGACACCAAACCGAGGAATGATGTGGTCCAGGAGTACCTGAGCCACCACATCTGCTGTTTCCCTGGAGGCTGGAAACACTTCTATCCATCCTGTAAAAGTGTCCACAAGTGTTAAGAGGTAACGGAGTTTTTTTATGAGTAGCCATATGAGTGAAATCAACCTGCCAATCTTTGCCTGGTTGGTGTCCACGAAGCTGGTGTAGAGACTGGTGTATGTGGAGAGCCCCTTGTGGGTTGGCCTGGGCACACGTCTGGCAAGAGGAGTGAACCTGTAAAATAGAATCTCGGAGATGGGCGGGGTCAAAAAGGGGCTCCAAAAAGCAGAACAAAGCTTTGGGGAAGCAGATAAGGATATCTTGACCCAGTAAATATGCTGGACAAGCAGGTATCACTAAGAAGGAATGAGAAAAAAATTGTCCTGCAAGAATGCAGGGCAGTGGCAAAGTTTCAAGTGGGAAGGAGCGGTCCCGTCTACCCCATAACTGAAATTGGTGAGGGAATATAAGGCCCGAGTGAGATGTTAGAACAGAATAGATAGCTCCTATGTCAAAAATAAAAGTAATGGACTCACCCACTACCTGCAGCTTTACCCTAGGCTCAGGCAGGGTTACGGGATAAACCAAGTTTAGGCAGCATCAATCCTCTGCAAGGCTGAGAAGTTTGAAGGCTGGCACAGCTTCACTTACCAATGTTGGTGAGGCTGGACCTCTGTGGCGTGGCATAGAGGACAAGCCCACATGGGGGCAGTGTGATTCCCAGTGTCCAGGTTGCTGGCAGTTAGGGCATAACCTCGAAGGAGGCTTGGTGCAATATCGTGCCGCATGGCCAGTTAGGCCACACTTGAAACAGCTTGCCTGTGAGGTTGACTTAGGCTGGGCTCCATCAGGGTAGAGCCTTGTGGTTGGCTTCCCTTGTCCCCCTTCCTGCGACCTTACGGTGGCTGCTAAGGCCTGGGCCTATAGATTAGCTGTCTATTGTAGCCTTGTCTGTCAGGAAGACTCAGCTGTTTCTTCTCAGGCATTAAAAACTTTAAAGACCATTTTTACCAATTCCCATATAGGGGTTTGGGGACCCTCCTCAACCTCTATTAACTTTCTCCTAATATCTGGTGCTGACTGAGAAATAAAATGGGTAGCCAAGACCATGGCTACTGCTGGGGAGGCTGAATCTAGCCTGGTATATTGGACCATTGTCTCTTGTAACTGATTTAAAACAAATGGCTGGATTTTCATCTGCTAGCTGTGTAAACAGAAGGATTAGTGGGAAAGAAACCTAGCCACTTTTCTATCTGAAAGAGATCTGGAAGACAAAAGGGAACATGAACTTTCAAAATGCCATTGACTCCCACCACTTCCTGGAGAGGGCAGAGAAAGGTGGAGCTATGATGGGATCTGGTATGGGAGGAGACTGGGGAAGATTGGGAGGGACTAGCACAGTGCTCTAAGGGTGGGGAGATGAGGTAGGAGGAAGGTGGGTAAGGTGGAAGTTGACCTTCAACTTCAGGATTGGCAAGGGAAGGGTAGTCAGGGAAGGAGAGAAATGTGAAAAAATGCTGCTGCATAGGAGAGGGTTGGGTAGTGTGGGCTTGAGGGAGTGGGGAAGAAGCCAGTGCCTATGGCTGCATGGTCCAGCTGGAATTGTTGGGGTCCCAATTCCCAGATGACCAGGAATTTGGAGGCCTTATGGCCTTAGCTACCAAGATCGGTGCCGCGAGACACTGGCTACTAAGGTAAAGGTGAAAGCACAGAGCCTAAAAACCATGGACATATGTATGCTCTGCCCATTTGCCCTTACGGCGGCAAAAATTTTCTAGGTCCTGGAGGACAGTAACCTCAAGGCTTCCTTCTGGTGGCCAACGCGTCCCATTGTCAAGATAGTATTGAGGCCAAATTTTAGTGCATAAGGAAATAAGCCATTCGGGACAGATTGTATAGGACAGCCCCAGCGGATCTAGCTTTGAACTGCGAGTGCCCATTTTAAAGTCTATGCCCAACCATGTGGCCTAAGTCTATTATAGCACATCCGCTAAAATAGCTTTTAAGCTTAACGGGGTCATGGAAATTGAATTCTAGGCATCCTTAAAGCAAACAAAGTCCATCTCAGCTAGACCGGTCTTGCCGGTCTAGCCACTGAGCTGAGATCAAACTCTTAGCGTGGACCCATGGCTTCCACAAGAGTCCGATAATCGACAAAAGTAAGTACAAATGGGTCCTCCAAAAACCCTATAGCACAGACAACAAAAAGGGATTCACCAAGATGCAGCCACTGTAGCCCAGGAGCCTGTTTTATCATGGCATGGAAAGCTCAGATTGTGGACTAGGGGGCTTTCGACATGTGTCCTATGGCCATGCAGAAAGTCCGTCCTACCAGGTGGGACTTTCAAGATGTTAGGTATTTTCCTAATGGGAGCTCTCTGCCAACACAAAAATCCCAATCAAGCCAAATCACAGCAACCCAAATTAAAAAATATCCAGGTTTAATGGGATTCCTAGGCTCTCAGGTGGCCTCAAGGGGAAACAGGGAAGCCGCGACCACCTAGGGGAGAGGAAAGAGACCACCAGGGAACTTTCCAGGGAAGCAGTTTAAATAGACTGGGGGATTGGTCAAGATTTTGGCTGGCTGTCTTGACCCTCCTCCAGGGAGGGGTCAAGGCTTGGCAGACATAGGGACAGGACCTCCAAAGTACAATCATCATGACTGAAAGCATGGTAGCATGCAGGCAGACATGGTGCTGGAGTGGATCTGAGAGTTCTGTGTCAGGATTTCACAGGCAGTAGGACAATAAGAGACACCGAGTCTAGCTTGAGCATTTGAAACCCCAAAGCCCACCTCAAATGACACACTTGCTCCATCAAGGCCACCTCTACTCCAACAAGGCCACACCTCTGAATCTCTGTCAATTATTCCACTCCCCAGTGACCAAGCACTCAAGTATATGAGCCTATAGAGCCCATTCCTATTCAAACTATTACAGCCCTCTTCACATATTGGATGCAATATGGGAATATTTTCTCTTTAGAACTCTGGCTACAGCCTGTCTTGGAACCAGGATCTTCCTTCAAGGAGTCTAAGGGTTCAGTAGCTCCATATTTTACCATCATTTCTTTCTTTTTTGGTTCTCCTCAAGATTTTGAAAGAACAGTATTATGCATCTGATTTCCCTCCAAATGACAAATGGCTCCTGGTTTCTGCATGAAGGGGTAGTCAAGTCCTTGGTTATTTAGGTTTGGAAGACATATAAGCTGCAAACCCTGCCAAGGTGAGATGCAAAATTAGATAATAGATAGATAGATAGATAGATAGATAGATAGATAGATAGATAGACAGACAGATAGACAGATAGATAAACGTAGTGTTCATAGAGTTGAGTCTGTAATGAAAATTTGGATAAATCAGGGCCCTGTTGAGACATATAGATGAAATTAACTTGTATGAAATAGAAAATGGGATCATCTCTAAACAACAAAGAACACAGAATGAATGGGCTAACTACTGGGAGATATGGTAAGGCTTATAACCATTAGTGGGGGAAACTGAGATCTTCTTCTGCTTTTATTTTTTTTTACCTGACTGACTAAGTAAAAAAATTAAGAATTATTGTGCTTAGCTGGGCAGTGGTAGCACACACCTATAATCCCAGCACTCAGGAGGCAGAAGACAGGTGGATATTTGTGAGTTCAAGAGCAGCCTAATCCACAGAGCAAGTTCCAAGACAGACTCCAAAGCACAGAGAAACTCTCTAGAAAAACCACTCCCCCCTCAAAAAGTAATATTAAGCTTAACTCTACCAGATGCTGTTCTTGGAACTTAATACTAGGCTTTAGCTTATTTGTTTCAAACTTCTATTATTTAAGGTAGGTCCTACTCATGTTGCTGTTAGTGCATTATTAAAAATGCTATTCAGTGTATTAGTGACTTTCCTACTGCTGTGATAAAGCACTACAACTAAGGCAATCTACAGAAGAAAGAATTTATTTAGGGTGTATTGTTTCAGAGGGTGAGAGTACAGGAGACTGAAACAGAGACAGAAAGCAGCAGATGGCTATAGAAGCAGCTGAGGATTCACATCTCAAACAGGATGCAGAGATATAGATTCAAAATAGGTATCAGTACTTTAGACCTTAAATTCCAGCTCAGTAACTTACTTCCTTCAGCAAGTCCTTGTCTTCTAATTATCCCAAAAGAGCCACCAACTAGGTACCAAGTATTCAAATGCCCAAGACTTATTGTGGATCACATATTCCAACATATAATGGTACAGAATGTGCATTATTATTCCAAAAGAAAGGAACGGGGATATAGTGAGGAATACTGAACCAAAGCAAGACTGAAACCAGCAGGGCAAATTCCATTTCTAATAAATGTAACCACAAACAAGTTCTTAGGAGGGTAGAAAGCAGCTACAATCTTTGACAAAATATTACATTGGGATGGTCTCCATCCAAATGTTAATATTGTTCTCCTTTGATACGGCTTGTTCTGGTCCTCCATATTCCACATAGCTCTCAGCACTACTGTCTTCCAAGATCCTGGTATATGTTGACTTAAGCATTTATAACTTAATTCTTAAAGCATTCAACCATATTTTAACCCCAAAGTCACAAAATATTCTACATTTCTTAAAAAAAAGAGATCTGTCACAGCAATAGCCCACTTCATAGTACCAACTTCTGTATTAGTAACTTTTCCATTGCTGAAATAAAACACCATGTCCAGGGCAATATAAAGAACAAAAAGTTTGTTTGGAGGTCACAGTTCCAGACTGTGAGAATCCAAGATGGCAGAGTAGAGGTAGCAGTTGGCTGGAGCAGTAGCTGAGAGCTCAGATCTCAAACCACAAACAAGAAGCAAAGATTGGGCTCAAACTCATGCTAGTCTTATGAAATTTCAAAGTTTGTTGTTAGTGATGCACTTCCCCCAGCAAGGTTGCTTCTTCCAATCCACCTCAAACAGTGACCAAATGAGAACCAAATAATCAAGCTATTGAGATTTATGGTGGACATTAAAACTACCATAGTGGTCTATACATGGAAATTCTGAAGCTTTCAGATAATTAGCACTGTGTCTGCATCAGTCAGCACTGAGTTAGATTCAATGCTAGTATAACCTGTCTCCAGAGCCTCCAAAAACAATTCCATTCTTTCTTTTTATAGTAGAAGATATAAACTTAAGAAAGTTATTGAAGTCAAGAATGGAAAACCAGGAATGAGAAACATGTTTATTTCAAGTATCTTCAAACCAAATTCCAAATATTAAGGGCATTCATTGACTCTTTTAATACTTATGGGAAAAATTGTTCCATACAGGACAGGTACCAAATCATGAAGAACAAATGTTGAATGATTCAAATGTGAAAAATGTCAAAAATGCGTTACCTCTATTGAAGTTGATGAAGTTGATGGGCAGTGAAATCCCATAGTTTTCCAAACATCATTGCTCTAGTGTACCTTCCAGAAATTGACCACAATTATATTTGAGTTAAAAAATTACTAACTGTTAAGTCAGGTGTGTTAACCCCAGCCCCTGGTATCCATCCCAGCCTGTTGGCCTGGGAGTTGCATTGGTCTGGACTCCAAAACCCAGTATGCCAGGTCCTGACCCCTCCCCCAGGTATTTAAGTGGGCTTCCAGAGGAGGAACACGTGGTTCCTGTCTCCCCTGCCATGCTCTCGGACACCCAAGAGTGCTGCACTTAATAAAACATGGGCATTTTAATTCAGTGTAATCTGACCTAATTGGATTTCTTTGCACAGGCGGAGCAGCTCGTGTTAGGATTTTCTCCTAACATAATGGAGGTCCTAACACTAACCGTTAATCATATAAGCCATTACTATGCATGCTTATTTTAAAAATTAATTAAAATAAAAGTAAAAGATACTTCTCAAGAGGGTAAAATTCATGCCTCAGTGTGGAGCCAGTTGAGACCCTATTTACCAGGATCAGAATGTTGTAAGGGAAAACAATTCTGGGCAATAACTTAGCAGGAACAATCTGAGCTGTTTAAATCCAGTGGATCCAGTGGTTATTATGTTGTTTCTGCCTTAGGCTTAAGCTCATTTGTAATAAAAGGTATTAACACAGAGATGAATTTGGAGTTTTTCTTTCTCTCACCAGTAGCGTGGTGAGGGAGAAGAGGGGGAGACTGAGTAACAAAGGGTTTCCTAGGAAGCAGAATCAGTAGACCAGTATCAAGGTACAGATGTGGTTTAGTATGCATGTTCACTGGCATATATATATGCAGTATCCAATCAGCTCAGGTCGTATCAAGTTACCATCCAATGAGTCCTAATGGCATACAACCCACATTATGTGAGGGTGTACAAGGGGAAGCATGTCTAGGTAGTGTGTCTGAGTTCAAAAGGCAGGAAGAAGGTAGCACCCTGGGCTTTGGCACCAAATTAGAGGATTTCCAGTTAGCTGTGACTCCATATGAGTCATCTTGTGTTCCAGAGACTCAGGTCTGCTCAACAGGTGCAGGAGGTGTTGATGCTTCTGAGGTTTCCTGTCTTTTCATGACATCTGAACAGAGATTGACCTCATAGGTGAGTGCCTGCTATTCTAATTTCTATTGTTGATCTCTGTTGACTCCAATGTTTTGAGAGTTCTCAGAGGAAACTTGTGGGGGCAACTCCAACTTAAAGCAGGGGTTTTCGTTCCATAATGAAAACCATTAAATATTCAAATTATAAGCTTATATTTTCACTGAAATAAATAATTAGGTATAGTACACTATACGTTAATATGAGTGTATGTGTATTTGTATAACTAAGAAAGTTTGGCCATATAAGAAGAAAAAGAGATGATAGTTTCACTCCTTCTCAACCAGGGTTGTTTTGACTGCTTGGAACACAAAAAAAATAAATTTACAACATGTGATATAATTCCTATATTATTGATTTGTCTTCTTGCTATAGATGGAAAAGGTATGAGAAATATTTTCCAGAGATAAGCAGTATGTTTTTCATCATTTTGATTGGGCTAGAGTGGGTGGAGCATAATTACTTAGGCTAGTATAACTTTATTCTTTCCCACTGAGGAGGTATTGTCTTTTCAGGGATTTACCCGTAGTGACCATGCTATAGTGTGGAGGCCAAAAAATGTGTGCCTATTCCTACTTTGTCTGATGGTCAGAGAGTTTGGAGGTTGCTCAAAATTGTTGACAAGTCTAGCTATCCTGACTCAGGATGTGATTGCTGGGTTCTTTTGATGTTAAGATGGCTCATACAAGTAGATCCATTCCATCCTGATAGACAGTCAGGATATGCAAGTGTACTTCTGCTTCTTTTGTAATGTGAGGTTATCTGGGAGAATGGTTGCCTTCAGAATACTTGTTCTAGAGTGGCTTCACTGTCTAAACAACAGAACACTAAGACTTGATGCCTCAAAGTGTTAAAGCAATTAACTCTTCAAGTTATCTTTTGTATCATGTTAAAGAAGCCTTTTGTTGCCTTTCCCCCCCTTTTATATTGGGGTATAAAAGCATATCAAAAATTAAACACAGACCATTTCAGTATTTACTGCAATGCCCTCCTGGTACTTTCCTATGTTTTCTGTTTTATTATTTTTTACACATCTTAATATTCTTTACTTATATTTCTAAATTCCCATGCCCCTACCCTGGCAAGAGGTGTTTTTATCAAGGCTGGTCCCTGACACTCTTGGTTCCAAGTTTGTTCACATGCCAGTTTTGCTTTCTGTAGACTGTAACTAAAACAAAGCCCATGGATCAATTCCAAACAAGCATAGTTTTTTATCAAATTTATGGAGGGGCATAGAAGTATGACTGGAGAGTGCTGAGGCAACCCTATAGCCCATCATGATCAAAAATGACCTCTAATCCTCTGCTTAAATATTCAATGCTTGGTGTTATCTTGCCTTTGGATGCAAGTTCTTTTTATATTAGCTCCTGGAAGAAGCACTCTCCTGAATGTGTTGCCTTCTTAGAATGAAAATTTTTTAAATACAATGCTTGCTTTTCTTTCCCAAAAGTCATAGAATCCATAAGAAGCATCTCACTGCCACACTAAACTTGAACTTCCATATCTCTCAGGTCAACCTGGACTTCTGGGTTCCCGCTTTAATAAAGTGAGAGCTCAGAGTTGGTCTGAAGAAACAAACACTTTCAGCTTCCCTCAGACCAGCCAAGATGAGCTGAGAGTTTAATTTGCTTAAGTAGATAGAAATGACTCACTTGCTGCAAGCCATCTTCCAGTTTGTCCAAGAACAGTGAACAGTAATGAGGATGAACCCTGAAAAGCAAAGGTGTAATGAATTTTATCTTCATGCAAAGACATTCCTCCCTAAATGGTGAACACTTAAATGACACAGCCTGATGTGTTGCCTGTTATGATCCATACCTGTCAAAGATGTATATAGGTGTTGCATCTCACTGAAACATATTCCTCAACCATGTTTTACCTACAGCAAACCAACAAATAAAAACAGCACCTTTATTCTTCAACTTCTTTTGTGTTGTGAGATCAACTCATGGGCTCAGAAAAAATCTACTATATGTTTTATGCTTTCTTTCATTGTTGGCCACAGCATTAATGCAGCCTATTCTAATGATTGCCTTAGCTGCTTGCTTTTCCCAGTTGACCTCACAGTTATCAAACACTAGGACTTCTTCATCCTTCTTTTTCTAGTTAAGCATGAAGTTACTCATCAAACGGCATCTCTATGAGTTTATTCTTTTAAAGAATCAAGACCCCATCTTTTGTTCTTTCTTTTTATTTTATTTAACATTTTTCATTTATTTTACATACTGATGGCACTTTCCCTCCCTTCTCTCCTCCCATCCCCTCCCCCTATTTCCTATTTCCCCCCTTTCCATCTACCCCTTCATCTCCATTCAGAAAGGGCAGGCCTCCCGTGTGCTTGAACAAAGCATGACACATCAAATTGAGGCAGGAACAGGCTCCTCGCCATGCGTCATAGATTGTTATGACTGTCTGAGCAGCTAAGACTAGACACTGGAGAAATGGAAGAGCAGATCCTGAGAATATTGAGGACAGCTTGACATGGACTAAATAAATAATATGAAACCTCTTTACTCTCTTGTTTATTTGAAAACAGCATGAAAAGAGAGTGTTAAGGAGCTTAAGATTAGTGACCCTGCAAAAGCTGGTCTGCTTTCCAGGAACTCTTGCCAAAGTAGCTTCAAGTTCTTCAAGCAAAGGTAAGGTTGCTGGATTAGTCTGGTAGGTTCTATGACTATTTTCTGACTCTGACAGAAGCATGCAGAAGATAACCGTCTCTCTGTGCTCCTTTCTCTTCTGTCACCTTCTTACCTGTGTTTTTTTCTTTCCCTTGCCATTGTTAGAATGAGTAACACAGCTGCTTTATTCCCACTGCATATAATCAAGTTGCTAATGAATTTAGTCATAAAACTAGTAGCTTGTTAACTGAATAGCATATGTCTCATTAGCAGTTCATTTTATCTGAAAACAAAATAAAAAATGCTAGAAGGTAAACCAAAGTCAACCCCTAAGTCCAAGTAGGTGCAAGCTGAAAGGGGGTAAAATATCTTAAGTGATCCTGTCCAGTGGTCCCTTGAATTTAACCATAAGGTCTGCTTAACCATTCCTTTAAGTCCTGTTTTTATGTAATGTCGTTTGGTTCAATGTAACATGATCATTGAAAAACAAAATCACTTCCCTCAACCTTTAGTAGCCCTTTAGTGAATAAATTGATTGAACAGCTAATGCTATTCAAAAGTAGGATGGAAAGAAAGGTGGACAAGCGGCGGGCTCACATTGTTCTGTCTACAGAAGGAGGACTCCACTCTCACCTGCAATGTTCACTTGAGAATACAGGTAGGTCTGAGTCAGACACCTGGTCCTGGAGGGTTAATTCACTATTTTCTCTCTAAATGGCGATTCTTTGAATCTTAGTCTGTAATAGTGTAAATTTAAGATAGCAATATCCATGTTTTTAAATACAAAACAGTTTGAAGTATTCTCTAAATCTATTCCATTAAAGCTGAAGGATACCTAAGTACTCACTACTGATCTTTCTTTACAACTGTTCAGGTATGAAGCACCGTGGGCATAGGACAGTCCACAGTGATGATTTTACCTCCTTATTCCGGAGGCTGTAGATCAATGGATTTAGCATAGGGGTGACCAGGTTGTTCAGGACCTGAACGGTTGCATCCAGCCAAGGGCTTGGTGTTGGCCTTAGATATATGAAAATCACTGGCATGTAAAAGAGCAAGATGGCAGTGAGGTGAGCACTGCAGGTGGAGAAGGCTTTGTGTCGGCCCTCAGTGGAGCGGATCGGTAGGATGGAGCGGACTATACAACTGTAGGAGGTGAGGATGAAGAAGAAGCAACTAAGGGGCATGAGACCCACACTGATGAATCCCACCATCTCCAGGGCTGATGTGTCTGCACAAGCCAATTTTATCACCACAGGGATATCACAGAAATAATAGTCCACCTCCTTGGGGCCACAATAGGGTAGCTGGAAGGTGAGAGTAGTTAGAAATGTTGAATGAATACAGCCAAAAATTGATGTTCCCATAGCCAGAAAGGCACATACTCTATTGCTCATAATGATTGAGTAGCGTAGAGGGTAGCATATGGCAACAAAGCGGTCATAGGCCATCACTGTGTACAGGAAACATTCAGTGCCACCCAGGAAATGGTAGAAGAAGAGCTGGGACACACAGCCTGCATAAGAGATGGCTTGGCTATTTCCTGAAAGGTAGAACAGCATCTTGGGAGAACTCACAGAAGGGAAAAATATGTCACACACAGAGAGCTGGCAGAGGAAGAAGTACATGGGAGTGTGAAGTCGAGTGGAGTAAATAACTGCGAGGAGTATGAGTAGATTCCCCACCAGGGTGAAGATGTAGAAAGACAAAAACAGGACAAAGAGTGTGGTCTCCAGACCCTCTGTGTGCGGGATGCCAAGAAGGATAAACTGAGTTACCACTGAAAGGTTCTTCATAGCTTTGAAAATGTTTGACCTTGCAAAGATTAAAAATCAGCAGTCTGGTCATCGATATCTATTAAGAAACTGTTTCTCATGAGAGCTTTGTGTATGCTTTAAGAAGCAGCAAAATCACTTTCTACTGATGTGCAAAAACAAGATTTCTATAAAAGTACCAATTACTATAGATTCATATTTGAAAGTTGGTCTACCAAGCCTTTAAAAGAGATGCTTCATGAATATAAATGATTGTCTTCTATTCCAAGAGCTGAAGTTACAAGACCTGGTCAAATATTCTCAAATTAGACACTGCTTTACATAAGTCTGTATTCTGAGAACATGTCTGTTGAATCTTGATGGTGTGTGTAAGTAACCTGCTGTCACTATTCATTATCCTCTGCAAAGCAATAAGAAAATATTGTTTGAGAAATTATGACATTTAATAGGAATCCTGACTTTGATTGTTCTTAGCTATACTAATTGAGATAATTTACACAATGTGTTTCATAGTCATTTACAAAGTGTAAGACATACATAGTCTAACAGCAATAATGTCAACATAAATGTGTTCTCATATGACAATAAAATTTCTAAATTGTCTGAAAGTTCCCAGCAAAACTATGATTAAACTCTAAGGTAAGGACGTCCTTAACTTTAGGAAGCTACACCTTCTGGGAATGTTAAGAAAGAAGGAAGGGGACAAAAGGACCCTCTGTGACAATGCTTTCCAAGTATCTTTTCAGGCCTATGATCATCAGTACATCAACTGCCTCTAAGACAATTGGCATTATCACTGTTCAGTAACACACTTCACAAGTGGCATGCTTAAGGGTCAGAAACCCTCTACAAATGTTGAGTGTGGCTGCCTCCCATGTACACAGCAAAGGGACTGCCTCTAAGGTAAGATCTCTCTTGTGTTAAAGAAGGTCAGCATGAGCCCCCGAAATAACAAAAAATGTGACATGCCTGAGGATGAGATATGAACTGTAGATATCCCCAAATCCCACCACTAGAGTAATTGCTTTCAAATATTCATTGTTGATCTCCTCCAAAGAGATGAGAGGTACAAAACTCAAAAGGAAGAGGATTTTAAACATGACATTAAAAAATCCCCAAGCTTCTTGTAATTCATTTTCATGCATTGGTCGTTAAATAAGAATTAAATATCCAAACGTGGCTTACAACTAAGAACAAAGTTAAGATGAGCCTATGACAGCATCTGTACACTGGTCATAGGTCTAAAGCATAAAACTGATAGCAGAACATGTAAGTAGCTATCCCTTCTGACCCAAAGCTAAGAGAGATAAAGGGAAAGCTGACAGCAATATATATAGTCATTCTTTCCAATCACATATACTTTCTGAGTTCTGGACCACACAAAATAACTCAAAGCTGACTACATACTCAAACAAGAGAATATTACTGTTAAATATTTCTCTCAGGTAACAGGAAAGGATGAGTACTGCTTTCCTGACCAAAGCCCATACCACCATGGGAAGAAGGCAATTTTGTATCTCCTACAATAAAAACCGTAAATAAAGAAGGTCCTGAGCACCCAGTTCTTACTCTCCTGATCTGCTCACCTTGTCTTTTTGTTATGTTTCTTCTTACTTTAATTCTCCTTTAATGAAAGTGAAACTTTTTATTAACCCTTCTTTGACTCTCTCTCTCTCCCTCCCTCAATAAATGGTCTTAAAGTTCTCCTCAGTGTCCATTCCTATTTTCTTTTGTCAATGAGAGCAAGAACTTGTCAGGGTGACTGTATGTTCTGGATGGGATACAATTTAGTTTTTAAATGTCTTCCATTAGTACTGGTGTTCTATACTTATTTGCAAAGTTTTTATTTTGTTTTGTTTTGTCTTGTTTTTACTAACTTAGGTCTTTTTTTTTCCAGGAAAAACAAAGCAATGCTAAACAAGATCCTAGATAAATAATTAAATGGTATTGACAAATTCAAATATAAAAACCTAGTAGCTCTATTTAATATGCACAAACTATAAATAAAAAGAGAACCCCAAGGCACACATATTACTAATTTATTAAACCAATTGCTTTGTACAGCTATTATGAATAAGACACAATACCTATCAACTCACTGGCAATTCATGTGGTTTCAAAACTCAAATCATCTTGTAAAATAATTTTTTGAATTCTCTTGTTGATCTGTAATGCCCTGGATTCTTGATGCAGATGTCCACACAACGCTATTGACTACCTTTAGAGAAAGACAGTAGATGTATAGGACAGAATATTCACTAACTTTTCTAATTGCTTCATGTTAGATATGAAAAAGAATTTAGTTTTTATCTGTATTCTCGAGGCAGGACCTCACTACGTAGCCCTGGTTGACTTGACTCTTATGTAGTTAAGTTTCGTCTCAGACTCACAGAGATCCTTCTGCTTTTGTCTCTTGAATGCTGAGATTAAAAGCAAACATTGTCATGCCCAAACCCTTATCCATTTTAAAATGACAATTATTGAATTGTAATCCAAGAAAGGATAATTTAATATAGTGCATGGGATATTTTTCTCTCTTATTTATATTTATCCCATCCAAAGGGCAAACTTGGTAGCCAGTGTTGTCATTGTTGGCAATACACTTTTTTATTACTTCTCTTATTTTTAAATCATAATATAATAGCATCATTTCCCCTTCACCCTTTCCCCTCCAAAACCATCCCATTAACCCCTCTTTGCTCTAATTCAAATTCATAGCATCTTTTTACATTGTTGTTTCATACATATATGTATACACATACAAAATACAAACTATCCATTCTATATCATGTTACTTGTATGTGTTTTCAGAGCTGACTGTTTAATATCATAGACCAATGATGTATTCTTCTCTAAGGAAGACTATTTCTGCCCCTCTCTACTCATTCCTTAATTTTACTATATAAAATGAGTATGTGTACTTACAGTACCTCCTCCTTAAAGTACATTACTGCAGATTTGAGAACAAGAGTGTTGAGAGAAGGTCCCCAGACCTAACAGAACTTCTGTGCTGTTTACTCTTGGCCTTTATCTGTTCTATATGGAATTAAGGCAACTCAAGTATTAACCAAAGAAAGGGTAAAAGCAAGATACATATCAAAGGTAAGGTGTTGTGTTGAAATGGAAAATACAGTGCTCTGCGTTAAGTAAAGACAAGGGACAGGAGAGGGTTATGTAAGTCATTGCATACGCAGGTACATACCATGTAGTAGATTCTTACTGTTTTCTAAGGACTGGTGAGTCATTCATAAAACCTGATTATTTTAAAAAATATTTATGCATAAATATTTCTATTGTAAACCAGAACTGCAGATAGAAAGTTGACCTTCAAATACATAAAAAATAGCCCTTTTATTGTTTTATTCCATATCTGTGCTTGTAATCTTTAGTAAGATCTATTCTCTTTTTGCCTCTGCTTCCTGAGAAAGCCTCTTCTATCACTTGGAACTGAAGCACTTCCTACAGGGCTCTTATGGTCACCTTATACAAAAGTGATGGAAGAATTTAGGTCTCATTCTTCCCCATTCATTTTCAGTCTCTTTATTTTAAAATTGTGTGCCTGTGTGTGTGTGTGTGTGTGTGTGTGCATTCGTGTGTGCATGTGTTGTGTGTGTTTGTATATACATACATATACATACCATGGTGTCTTGTGCTGGTCAAAGGACAATTTATTGGAGTTATCTTTCTCTCTCTCCACTCGATTGTTTTCAGGGATTGAATTCAGGTGATCAGGTAGGTACCTTTACTGGCTGATCCATTTCCATGATCCTCATTTTCTATCTTAATTTTAGATTTTAATTGAAATATTATTTCATCTTAGAAATCACATAATATACATTTTCTTCCTTTCAAACATTATATCTTGATATAAGTTCCAACACAGGAACTTTTGATGTGTTTCTCATAAAAATTCTAGACAGGCTGAGAGCAGAGCTGCTAAAAGGATATCACTAAAGATAGGAGCCAGGCTAACAAGGGTCAACACGTTCCACTGAGTAAAATTTAGACTGTAAGGAGAGACACAGTAACATTCTGACGAGATGCTGAGGGCACTTATTTTCACAAATGCTATTCATATCTAAAAAGTGCCAATTCCAGTGACCCCTCCAAATCCTTCCTTGGCCAAGGAAAGACCTTCAAAGTTTCTGGTGTTTGTTTATGCTCAGATACTATGATGTTCTGTGACCCCATAGGCTCATTGGATTTTCCTATTGATTTAAGGGAAATGCATTCCCTAAGGAACAGGAAGTCCTGTGTATTACCTGTTAGTGTGAAAAGCAAAGACTGAAATTGAGACCTTGGCAAAAGCTCAAGTACTTGTTCTGTAGACCTGGAAACATGACCCCATTTTACTAAGTGCAATAACTAGAACTTACACTTCTTATTTATGATCAGAACAGTGAACTCCAGTCAAGTAGCTTCTGTACCCACTTATGAATCATGTCTCATGAGGCTTATGCAATCAGTATCAGAACACTCTCTCTCTCCCTAGATTGCTAGCTCAAAATGTTCTTTTTTTCTTTAAAAAAAAAAAAACTCTTAAATCTTGTGTGGAGTTTAGGGATAGCTCTGAGGGAGCAATTAGTTTATCAACTCTATTCATCATCTGTACATGAAATTATGGTGATGATATCATTGTAAACAGATGTTCCAAAATGGGAAACATGGTATTCCAATATTATTTGCACGGTAGAAAACATCTTAATTCCTATATTATCTCATCTGAAATGCTGTCCCTCTACTTGGCTGCCTTTTGTTAATACTCAACTACATTATTTATATTATCATCTTAAACAGTTATCCATAACATTCCAAAAGTTTAAGAGTAAAAGTAATGGCTTTAGATTTTAGAAAGGATTTTACATTGAAATTGTCTTCTATGGCAAAAGTTTGTTCCAAGATGGAAATAGAGATTAGGATACAATCAAAACGTTAAGGTATGTCACAAAAATGTTTGTAGATGCTAAAACTTAAAAAAAAATCTGCTTAAACAGAAAAGACTTTTCTCTTTTATCAGAATAATTGCTTATAGTCTCTCCTGAGTTTCTAGTTAGGAAACTTAGTCTTCACAGAGTCAAGGATCATTTACCAATTTGTCCTTCAGCTAAGTGTTACACATCAGCTAAATTTTAAACCACACTTTACTATTCAATTCTGGGTGTTTGACAACCACATTTGATTGTTGAAAAGCCAAAATCAATAAGAATCTACTGTGACAGTCAATGTTTTAGGAGTTGTCCCTACACCAGCTAGATTTCAGGGAAAGATGAGAAATCTTCAAAAGTAGCCCGAAACTGTGAGAAGTCACCTTCTCAAAGAGTCTCTTGATCAGAGAGGCCATATAGACCCCAGAAATCAGACTTTACTCTGGGTAAACTTCTCCAAGGTCTAGGAGGTGAATATAGAGGCAAGTATCTTCAGTGCTTCCAAGGAAAGCAGCATTGTTTACAAGGCCCTGACTCATCACAGTTGATGACCTAACTTGTAGAAGTAGTGTAACAATAGGCAGCTACAACTGACCTTAAAAACAAAGGGGATGTAGTTAAGATATGGACATCAGCCTGGCCTCAATGAGTGAATGGAGAGCCAACAACACAATGATCTCCAGTAATACTTACCAATAACAACCTGAAAACCCAAAAACTAGACTAGACTTGACAAAGGGAGGATAAATGAAACAATGAATGAGAGCTTACAGAGCTTCTTACAAAACTCTTAGTATGGGCTACTGACAAGCACACAAGACAATCACAGCCATACCAACTGTAACACAAAGATAAGTTTCATTATTTAAGCTGTCAGGGGTTATAAACTTAGTTTATATTTTATGTTCTCTTTTTCTTTGGGGGATACTCTTGCTACTTAATGGTTATAACCTCATACTATCTCATTTCAATATATTCCTGTTGACAGAGTTTTCTGTGATGCCCAGTCCCACAGCTGTTCAGTCCCAAAGAAAACACAAAGGCCTACATTAATTTAAAAAACTGGTTGGCCTATTAGCCATGCTTTCTTATTAACTAACTCTTTCATCTTAAATTAACCCATAATTCTTGTCTGTGTTAGCCATGTGGTTTGGTACTTTTTATCAGTGAGACATTCTCATCTTTCTTCCTCCACATCTGGGTGATGACTGTAGACTGAGTCTTTCCTCTTCCCAGAATTTTCCTGCTCTGGTTGCCCCACCTATACATCCTGCCTGGCTACTGGCCAATCAGCATTTTATTAAACCAATACAAGTGACAAATCTTTACAGGGTACAAGAGCATATTCCATCATTGAATTTTACCACAAAATCATTCACTTTTATGCTACTATACTCTTTTTTTGCTATGACAATTTAATACAGCACATAATAAATTTGATCATTTTCATTTTCTCCCAGCTAGCCCGTTCTTTCTTGCTGAAACTCTTCTTCTCAGCAGTCCTCTTCTTCCTACTTTTATGTTACTTTTTTGTGTGACCTACTGAATTTAACTAGGGCTGCTTGCATCAGCATATGTGGGAAGGTGATTCTTTGTGTTCATGCAGCAATAGACATCAGTGACTGCAGAACTGAAGAAAAACCATGCCATCTTTCCTATTATCCATTGACTACTCAAAGTCCCTTAGATAAGTGTGAGATCTCATGAGATTCTCCATATTCATGATGTGATGTTGAAAAGTACAATCTTGTACAAATATCCAGCTCCAATGAGTTCATGGGTGTCAGGTTATATTGAGAAGACATGTTTTACAGCACTCCTTCCCATCTTCTCAGTGTTATAGATTTTCTGTTTCTTCTTCTGAAGTGTTCACTGAGCTTTATTGAGGATGATCCAGAGGGCCTGTATATGGCCCAACACTCATTTTTATCCTCAGACCTTTAGCTACATGAAATCTCTGCATTACTCACCATTCACAGACAAAAGAAGAATTCTGATAAAAGCTAAGAACAACACTAATATATGCGTGTTTAATCATCATATATAATTATGTGTTTTTTTTAACAATACAACTGATCAAATTCTTGAGATCAAGTTATATAACATGGGATCTCCTGGGATAAACATGATTATTAATTTACTGGTTCTCACCGTTTGATTGTGAGGGAGTCATTAATTGATGTCCTCATACTTCTATGGTTTAGAGTTTATATATTTTATCTGTTAAACTTTATCATTTAGGTCATAGTGGCAGTTTCAAATTAAGTTCTTTGTGATACAAGGATCGCAGGAAAGTCTCTACATAGAAAATCCAAAGCCTCTTCTCTCACAATAAATGAAAGAGAGGTGGGGGGAAGGCTGATCATTACCTTCAATTCTCCCAAAAGATTTTTTGTACCTAATAGTTATTGGTAGAAAGTTGAAGAAGAAGAGTGGAATTAGGGAGAGTGGCAGAAATATTCATATATTAAAATGCCACTTAGAAAATCTAGGAGGGGCCCTGATCCAAGCCTGGCCTTTAGACTACAAGGTCCTTGGCCAGCCAGTGAGGGGCCCTGATCCATCTGGAAGGACGGATTCCTCAAATTAAACCTGCTTTAGGACATAGGCGCTGGAGAAGAGTGGTGAATGGTGAGTGCTGGGCTGCAGGGGTTCCTTTGTTCTACAGAGCATAGTGGGCTTCTTCTACCAAGCCCGCCCTTTTGACTGCCAGATCCTTGGCCAGCCAGCGAGGGGCCCTGATCCATCCTGACAGATGGGTAAGTGGGTCCCAGCACGGAAGCCCAGGAGTCCCGAGCAGGGTCTACAGAAGCCCTCCAATCCCCAAAACGTTCTGGCCACTCAGGGGGATTCCCTCCCCTCCACTGGCTTTTCTGCTTGTCCCACCCCAGTGTGCCCCCGAGCATCCCTTTCCATCTGCTTGGTCCTAGGTTCCCCAAACTAAACCTGCTTTGGAACTGAGGCTCTGGGGAAGAGTAGTGAGTGCTGGGCTGCAAGCCCTCCCTTTTGACTGCAAGGTCCTTGAGCAGCCAGTCAGTGGCCCAGATCCAGTGCAGGGAGATCCACCCAGGCAGCAAGTGGCCCCTATTGAGTACCAGTTGATCCATCCAGAGGGACCAAGCCACCAAAACTCTCCTGACCACATTCAAAGTACAGATGGGCAGGCGCCAATCCAAGAATTCATCCAACAACCTGAAAAGCAACATGATAACACCAAAATCCAGCCATAATGCAACAGGAAAACCTGAGCAACCTAATCAAGAAGAAGTAGAAAAAATCGACTTTAAACGTAACATCATGAAAGTGATAGAGACCATCAAAGAAGAGATGAAAAATGCCTTTAAAGAAAGGAAAGAGAAGATTAAAAAAAGTTAGAAGAAATGAATAAATCCCTCAGAGATACCCTAGAAAACCAAAAAAAAAAGCAATGAAACAGGTAATAGAAACAGTTCAAAACTTTAAAACTGAAATGAAAGCAATGAAGAAAACACAAACCGAGAGATGGCTGGATATGAAAAATCGGAATAAACGAGCAGGAACTACAGAGACAAGCATAACCAACAGAATACAAGAGACAGAAGAAAGAATCTTAGATGCTGAAGATACAATAGAGAAAATAAACTCGTTGATCAAAGAAAACAACAAATCTAACAAATTCATAAGAAAAAACATCCAGGAAATCTGGGACACCATGAAAAGAACAAACCTAAGAATAATAGGGGTAGAAGAAAGAGAATTACAACTCGAAGGCCCAGAAAATGTATTCAACAAAATTATAGAAGAAAACTTTTCCAAGCTAAAGAAGAATATTCCTATGAAGGTTCAAGAAGCATACAGAACACCAAATAGGCAGGATCAAAAAAAATCCCCTCGCCATATAATAATCAAAACACAAAACATACAGAATAAAGAAAGAATATTAAGAGCCACAAAGGAAAAAGGTCAAGTAACTATCAGAATTACACCTGACTTCTCTATGGAAACCATGAAAGCCAGAAGGTCTTGGATAGATGTGCTGCAGAAACTAAGAGACCATGGATGCAAGCCCAGACTACTATACCCAGGAAAGCTTTCTTTCACCATAGATGGAGAAAACAAGATAGTCCAGGATAAAAACAAATGTAAGCAATATATAGCCACAAACCCAGCCTTACAGAAAGTACTAGAAGGTAAACCACAACTAAAGGAAGCAAACAACACCAATAATAACAATGACATCTAATAGCCCTCCACCAGCACAGCTCAAAGAAGGGAGACACACAAACCCTACCACCAAAAAGAAGATAACCAGAGTTAACAACCACTGGTCATTAATATCACTCAACTCACCTATAAAAAGACACAGGTTAAGAGAATGGATATGAAAACAGGATCCAACATTCTGCTGTTTACAAGAAACACACCTCAACCACAAAGACACACATTATCTTAGAGTAAAGGGTTGGGAAAAAGGTTTTTCAATCAAATGGCCCTAAGAAACAAGTAAGCGTGGCTATACTAATATCTCACAAAATCGACTTCAAACTAAAATCAATTGTAAGAGATGGAGATGGACACTTCATACTCATAACAGGAAAAATTCATCAAGATGAAGTCTCAATCCTGAAAATCTATGCCCGTAATATAAAAGCACCCACATATGTAAAAGAAACAGCACTAGAACTCAAAGCACGCATCAAACCACACACACTAATAGTAGGAGATTTCAACACTCCTCTCTCACCGATGGAAATTCTGAGAATCATCAGGTCTTACTACAAAAGCCTGTATGCCACAAAATTGGAAAATGTGAAAGAAATGGACAGGTTTTTAGATAAATACTATATACCAAAATTAAATCAAGACCAGGTGAACAATTTAAATAGACATAAGTCACAAGGAAATAGAAGCTGTCATCAAAAACCTCCCAACCAAAAAAAGCCCAGGACCAGATGGTTTTAATGCAGAATTCTACCAGAACTTCCAAGAAGAACTAATACCTATACTCTTTAATGTGCTTCACATAATAGAAACAGAAGGGTCATTGCCAAACTCTTTTTATGAAGCTACAGTTACCCTAATCCCAAAACCACACAAAGACACAACCAAAAAAGAGAATTACAGACCAATCTCACTTATGAACATCAATGCAAAAATTCTCAATAAAATACTGGCAAACAGAATCTAAGAACACATCAAAAAAAATCATCCATTATGATCAAGTAGGCTTCATCCCAGAGATGCAGGACACGTTCAACATACGAAAATCTATCAATGTAATCCATCATATAAATAAACTGAAAGAAAAAACCACATGATCATTTAATTAGATGCTGAAAAAGCATTTGACAAAATTCAACATCCCTTTATGATAAAGGTCTTGGAGAGATTAGGGATACAAGGATCATATCTAAATATAATAAAAGCAATACAGCAAGCCGACAGCTAACATCAAATTAAATGGAGAGAAACTCAAAGCGGTTCCACTAAAATCAGGAACAAGACAAGGCTGTACACTCTCTCCATATCTCTTCAATATAGTGCTTGAAGTTCTAGCCATAGCTATAAGACAGAATAAGGAGATCAAGGGGATTTGAATTGGAAAGCAAGAAGTCAAACTTTCGTTATTTGTAGATGATATGATAGTGTAGATAAGTGACCCCAAAAACTCTACCAAAGAACTTCTACAGCTGATAAGTACCTTCAGTGAAGTGTCAGGATACAAGATCAACTCAAAAAAATCAGAACACCTACTATACACAAAGGAAAAAAAAAGAGTGATGGAAATCAGAGAAACATCACCTTTCATGATAGCCAAAAATAGCATAAAGAATCTCTGGGTAACACTAACCAAGGAAGTAGAAGATCTATTTGACAAGAACTTTAAGACCTTGAAGAAAGAAATTCAAGAGGATACCAGAAAATGGAAGGATCTCCCATGCTCCTGGATTGGTAGGATCAATACAGTAAAAATGGCAGTTCTACCAAAGGCAATCTATAGATTCAATGCAATCCCCATCAAAATCCCAACAAAATTCTTCATAGATGTTGAGAGAACAATAACTAACTTTATATGGAAAATCAAAAAGCCCAGGATAGCCAAAACAATCCTATACAATAAAGGAACTTCCAGAGGCATTACCATCCCTGACTTCAAACTCTATTACAGAGCTACAGTAATGAACACAGCTTGGTATTGGCATAAAAACAGAGACATTGACCACTGGAATCGAATCGAAGACCCGGATATTAATCCACAAATCTATGAACACCTGATATTTGACAAAGAAGCTAAAATTACACAATGCAAGAATGAAAGCATCTTTAACAAATGGTACTGGTATAACTGGATGTCAACCTGTAGGAGAATGAAAATAGATCCTTATCTATCAAGTCCAAATGGATTAAAGACCTCAATATAAATCTGACCACACTGAACCTGTTAGAAGAGAAAGTGGGAAGTAGCCTGCAATACCTAGGCACAGGATACCACTTCTATGTAAAACCCCAGTGGAACAGAAAATAAGAGCAACAATGAGCAAATGGAACCCCCTGAAACTGAGAAGCTTCTGTAAAGCAAAAGACACAGTCATTAAGACAAAAAGGCATCCTACCAAATGGGAGAAGTTCTTCACTAACCCCACATCAGACAAAGGTCTGATCTCCAAAATATACAAAGAACTCAGGAAACTAGACATTAAAATTCTAAATAACCCAATTAAAAAATGGGGTAATGATCTGAACCGAGAATTCTCAAAATAAGAAGTTCGAATGTCCAAAAGATACTTAAGGTCATGTTCACCTTCCTTAGAGATCAGGGAAATGCAGATCAAAACAACTTTGAGATACCATCTTACACCTGTCAGAATGGCTAAAATCAAAAACACCAATGACAGCCTATGCTGGAGAGGTTGTAGAGTAAGCGGAATACTCATCCATTGCTGGTGGGAATGCAAACTTGTGCAACAACTTTGGAAATCAGTGTGGCGGTTTCTCGGGAAATTGGGAATCAACCTACCTCAGGATCCAGCAATACCACTCTTGGGAATATAACCAAGAAAAGCCCAATCATACTACAAAAGCATTTTTGCAACTATGCTCATAGCAGCATTATTTGTAATAGCCAGAACCTGGAAACAACCTAGGTGCCTCTCAATGGAAGAATGGATCAAGAAAGTGTGGAATATATAAACATTAGAATACTACTCAGTGGTAAAAAACAATGACATCTTGAATGCAAACGGATGGAAATAGAAAACACTATCCTTAGTGAGATAACCCAAACCCCAAAATACAAATATGGTATGTCCTCACTCATTAGTGGACTCTAGCTATAAACAAAGGACATTGAGCTTATAACTCAAAAGCCTAGAGAAGCCAAATGGCAAGGTGAATCCAAAGAAAAACATGTATAGATCTTCCTGGAAATTGGAAGCAAACAAGATCGCAGGGCAAAAGTTGGAAGCATGGAGGCGAGGATAGGGGTGGGAATATGGGTGGTAGGTGGGGGAACTTCAGAGGGGGAAGGAGAAAGGAGAAGGGAAGAACTGGGGAGAGCTTGAGGGAGAGGGAGCGTGGAGATAGAGGAAGGGTGGATATTGGAGAAGGCAATAAGATATCTACATTAAGGGAGTCATTTTAGGGTTGGCAAGATACTTGGCTCTAGAGGGGATCCCAGGTGTCCACAGGGATGTCCCCAGCTCGGTACTTGGGCAGCAGAGGAGAGGGTGCCAGATCAAGCCTTGCCCCATAGTCACGTTGATGAATATCTTGATCATCATCATAGAAATTTCATGCGATGGATGGAGAGAAAGATAGAGACCCACATTCACATCAGAGCAATGGACTGAGCTCCCAAGGTCCAGTTGAAGAGCAGAAGGTGGGAGAAGATGAACAAGGAAGTCAGGACCGCGAGGGGTGGTCCACCCACTGAGACAGTGTGCCTGATTTAATGGGAGCTTACCAAATCCAGCTGGACCAGGACTGAATCATATGATCAAACCGGACTCTCTAAATGTGCCTGCCAATGGCACGGACTGAGAACCCATAGATAATGGCACTGGGACCTGTCTCTTCTGCATGTATTTGGTTTTTGGAACCCTAGTTTGCTTGGATGCACACCTTCCTAGGCCGGGATGGAGGATGGAGGGCCTTGGACTTCCCACAGGACTTGCCATGGACCAGCTCCGGGGAGCCCCTCATACCGTGGAAGAATCAGGGTCTTGGTACCAGGAAGGCACAAGTTAGGCATATGACAGACAGACACAACACACAGGGAGTGGTTTGAATCTGCTGCGATTTTACTGAATTCATTTTTTCATTATACAGTAAAAGAACAAATCAAAAGGTCACGTATCATTAGTTGGTACAGTATGAAAGCTTCTTTTAGTCACGTCAGCGATGAGCAGGTGTTAGACATAACACATCCTTAGAAGGGGAACTCTTGTCCTCGGGAACATAAACCTCAGACAAGTAGTTTTATTTCATCTAGGAATACAAAGTTTCTGTCTCATAATTGCTATCATGGCCCTTCCTTTTTCTCACCCTTTCTTTTATCTCCTCTAGTGACTCTCTGCATCTGCTGAAATATATTTCTTTGTATTTTCTTATGTAGCAAACACCATGGGGGTTGGGATCTAGCAAGCCTTATTCATAAATGGTAGAGCTAAATAATTCTGCTTTTGTCCCTCAAATATCATATACTTATGACTATCATCCTCATAACTTTCTGTGTATGGAATGGGGTCATCTGGCGACTCAATTGTACTCCTGGGTAGTTCCCACCATATATCCTTGATCCTAAACTTTATTAGCCCATGAGCCTTACGTGTTAGAATACTCAATCTTGCAAGGGATTTTTTCCTAGTTTCTTTATTCCCAGAATGGTGCGTTTCCTAACAACATCTGGATCTCAACTTATGTTTCCCCCAAATCATCAGTCTTTTCTAGGAAAAGTTCCTGCTCCTGTAACTCATCCATAATGCCCCCTCCCACTGAATTCCTTTTGCTATCATCCAGAATTTGCACAAGGGCTTGAAACACTGGAGGCATCTTGAGCACTGTATTAGTATCATTATCAGAATTATCAATTCCACGAACATCAAGGGGTTCTCTGGTAAAATTATACGTTTTGGCCAAGTATAGCAAAGAACATTAACAGGAGAGAATAGCAGAGGCAGCTAACCATCTATGACAGTGGTGAGTATACAATCTTGAGTTCAAGTTCATGACTTGAGCTGATTGCTAAGAAACCTCCGGAGGCCTATCCGCGAACGGCACGAACCTGCCAGCCTGTGTCCCCGGACCAGAGGCATAGTTGTCACACAGGCAACACCACTGTGGGTGTGGCACGGGATGGAGGAGGGAGGGCCTTAAACTTCCCACAGGACAGGGTACCCTGCCATCTCTTAAGGAAGCAGGGGGAAGGAGGAGGGGTAGTGGGGGAGCGGGAGGGGACTGGAAAAAGGGTAGGAAGTGTAAATTTTTGAAGCAAAAAAATTAAAAGGATATGAAGATAAAAATAAAATAAAATGCCACTTAGCAGAAAGACAGGGTTTCATTTCCTACCAAGGCTATATACAAGTGTTACAAAATGCATAGGAGATTCCTAGTGCTATGTGAATATATTATACAGCCTCAGAACTCACCTGTGGCCTAGAACTGACTTTTACAGCTCACTAGCCTACTTCTACCCCTGGCTTACCCCTTGTCTTTATTTATTTATTTATTTACTTACTTACTTATTTGCTTATTTTAAAAAGCTACCTTTATTTCTATCACAATTCAGCTATCCCTGATACAATTTATTCCATAGCAGAACCTATAAATAGATTGGACCCCAAAATTCTGATCTATGCCCCTAATAACCAGAAATTTGTGAATCAACTCACTAAAGTCAGTCTTTCCTTTTTCTTTGTGTAGACATACACACCTGTGTGTAGGGAGAGCATGTTTAGAAGGTGGAGTAGACATTGGGTATTGTAGTATAAATTATATTGATAAATTGTTATGTGTTATTTGTGCTTGCTGAGAGCAGGCTCTAAAAACAACATGGTTTCGGTTTCAGAGTAACCGTAGGGTCATAAAAATAGTTCAGCAATGTTTCTTCTGTTTCTGTTATGCGGAACAACTTAAGGAGTATAGGTGTTAGATCTTCTTTTAAGTTCTAGTACAATTCTGCATGAAACCATCTGACCATGATCTTTTCTTTTGGTTGGGAGGCTCTTCATCACTGCTTCTATTTCCTTGAAGGTTATAGTTCTACTTAAATTGTATGCCTTTCCTTGATTTAATTTTTGCATGTGGTACTATTCAGAAAATTGTACATGTCATTCATATTTTCCAATTTTGAAGAATACAGATTTTTTAATATGGCATAATGCATCCCTGGATTTCTTCACTGTCTGTTGTTATGTCCTCCTTTTCATTTCTGATTTTGTTAATTTGGATGTTCTCTCTCTGTCTTCAGATTAGTTTGGATAAGGATTTGTCTTGCTTGTTGAGTTTCTCAATGAAGCAGCTCTTTGTTTCATTGATTCTTTGTATTGTTTTCTTTATTTCTATTTTATTGATTTCAGGCCTCAACTTGATTATTTTATGTCATCTACTCCTTCTGGGTAAGTCTGCTTCCTTTTGTTCTAGAGCTTTCAGATGTGCTGCTAAGTCAATAATGTGGTATTTCTCCACTTTCTTTACGTAGGTACTTAGTGCTATGTACTTTTCTTCTGGTACTGCTTTCAAAGGATCACATAAGTTTGGGTACGTTGTGCCTTCATTTTCATTGAGGCTACGGTTACCCTGATACCAAAACCACACAAAGACTCACCAAAAAAAAAAAATTACAGACCAGTCTCATTCAAGAATATTGATGCAAAAATACCCAATAAAATACTGTCAAACTGAATTCAAGAACACATCAAAAACATCACCCACCAGGATCAAGTTGGTTTCATCTGAGAGATGCAGGGATGCTTAAACATACAAAATTCAATCAATGTAATCCACCGTATAAATGAACTGAAAGAAAAAATCCATATAATCATCTCATTAGATGTTGAAAAGATATTTGACAAAATCCAACACCCCATCCTGATAAAGGTCTTGGAGATATCAGCGATACAAGGAACATATCAAACATAATAAAAGCAATATATAGCAAGTTGACAGCCAACATCAAATTAAATGGATAAAAACTCAAAGCAATTCCACCAAAATCAGGAACAAGACAAGGCTGTCCACTCTCTCCATATCTATTCAACATAGTTCTTGAAGTTGTAGCTACAGTAATAAGACAGCAAAAGGAGATTAAGTGGATACAAATTGGAAAGGAAAAAGTCAAACTTTTGCTATTTGCAGATGATATGATAGTACACATAAGTGATCCCAAAATCTCTACCTGGGAACTCTTAAAGTTGATAAATACCTTCAGTAATGTGACAGGAACAAGATCAACTCAAGAAAAATCAATATCCCTCCTATATACAAATGATAAAGAAGCTGAGAAAGATACCAGAGAAATATCACCATTCACAATAGCCATAAATAACATAAAATATCATGGGGTAACCAAAGAAGTAAAGGTCCTATTTGACAAGAATTTAAGTCATTGGAGAAAGAAATTAAAGAAGATACTAAAAAATGGAAATATCTCCCATGTTCTTGTATAGGTAGCATCAACATAATAAAAAAAGGCAATCCTATCAAAAGCAATCTACAGATTCAATGCAATCCCCATTAAAATCCCAACACAATTCACAGACCTTGAAAGAACAATACTCAAGTTCACATTGAAAAACAAAGAAATAAACAGGATAGCCAAAACAATCCTGTACAATAAAGGAACATCCAGAGGCATCACCATCCCTGACATCAAGCTCTATTATAGAACTACAGTAATGAAAATATCTTGGTATTGGCATAAAAACAGACAGGTTGACCAATGGAATCTAATAGAACACCTGGATATTAATACACATAGCTATGAACACCTGATTTTTGACAAAGAATCTAAAATTATATAATGGAAGAATGAAATCATCTTCAACAAATAGTGCTGGAATAACTGGATGTCAACATGTAGAAGAATGAAAATAGATCCATATCTATCCTCATGCACAAAACTCAAGTCCAAATGGATTAAAGACCTCAATATAAATCTGACCACGCTGAACCTGATAGAAGAGAAAGTGGGAAGTAGCCTTCAATGCATGGACATGGGAGATCACTTCCTAAATATAACCTCAGTAGCACAGATACTGAGAGCAACAATAAATAAATAGGACATTCCGAAACTGAGAAGCTTCTGTAAAGCAAAAGACATAGTCAATAAGACAAAAAGGCAGCCTACTGAATGGGAAAAGATTTTCACCAACCCCATATCAGACAAAGGACTGAACTCCAAAAAATATAAAGAACTCAAGAAATTAGACATTAAAATATCAAATAATCCAATTTAAATTAGGGTACAGATCTAAACAGAGAATTTTCAACAGAAGAATCTCAAATGGCTGAAAGACACTTAAGAAAATGTTCAACATCTGTAGCCATCAGGGAAATGCAAATAAAAAATGACTCTGAGATTCCATCTTACATCTGTCAGAATGTCTAAAATCAAAAACACCAATGATAGCTTATGCTGGAGAGGATAGAGAGTAAGGGGAAAACTCCTCCACTGATGGTGGAAATGCAAACTTGTACAACTTCATGGCAAGTCAGTATGGTGGTTTGTCAGAAAACTGGAAATTAACCGACCTCAAGACGCAGCATATACCCAAAGGATGCTCAATCATACTACAAGGACATTTTTCAACTATGTTCATAGAACTATTTTTTATAATAGCAAGAACATGGAAACAACCTAGATGCCCCTCAACTGAAGAATGGATAAACAAAATGTGATACATTTACACAATGGAGTATTACTTAGTGATAAAAAAAAACAATGACATCTTGAAATTTGCATGCAAATGGATGGAACTAGAAAAAAAATCCTGAGTGAGGCAACCCAGACCCAGAAAGATGAACACGGTATGTACTTACTCATAAGTGGATACCAGCTGTGAAGCAAAAGATAATGAGCCTAGAGACCACAACCCCAGAGAAGCTAAGTAACAAGGAGAACCCTTAGAGAAACATATATAGGGGAAAAAAACAAGTCCTCTTGAGAAAACTGGGAGCATGTGGGTGGGGGGAGAAGGGAGTGCAGAAGGGACAGAAGCGGGGAGAAGGGAATGGGGAGGAGAACTTGAAGAAATGGGATAGTGGTGATGAGGGAAGAACAAAGACGGATGGCAAAGAAAGAGAGCCATATGAGGTTAGCAAGAAACTTAGCACTAGAGAAATTCACAGGAATCCACAAGAATGAGCCCAGCTAAGACCCTAAGCAATGGTGGAGAGGGTACCCAAACTGGCCTTGCCCTGCAGTCAGATAGACAAATATATTAAATGTTATCATAGAACCTTCATTCAGCAACTGATGGAAACAGAGGCGAGATCCAAAGCAGAGAACTGGGCTGAGCTCCCAAACCCCACTCAAAGAGTGGGAGAAGTAAGATTATGAGCAAAGAGTCGAAACTCTTATGGGGACACCCACTGAAACAGCTTACCTGAGCTAATGGGAGCCCACCAATTCAGGGCTGACAGTGAAGGAACCAGCATAGGACCAGACTAGGCCCTCTGAATGTGGGTGACAATTGTATGGCTGGGGCAGACTGCAGGACCACTGACAATGGGACCAGGATTTATCCCTACTGCTTTTACTGATGTTTTGGAACCCATTCTCCTTGGAGATATAGTAGGCATGGAGGGCCTTGGTCCTTCTTGAGAGCAATGTGCTAGACTTTGTTGACTTCCCATGGGAAGCCTTACCTCTCTGAGGAATAGATGGGAGATGGGGGGGAGGTGGAATGTTTAAGAGGAGGGGAGGGAGTGGGAACAGGCATTGCTATGTAAAAGGAAAAAAGATAGATTTTTAAAAAAAATTAATAAAAAGAATTTAAAAAAGAACAATATGGCTAAATGAAGAGAAACTCCCAGTGATTCCACTGAAATCAGGAAAAAGACAAAGTTGTCCATTCTCTCCATGCCTATTTAATATAGTTCTTGAGGTCCTAGCTAGAGCAGTATAACAAAGGGAGATCAACGAGATACAAATTGGAAAAGAAGAAGTCAAACTCTCACTGTTTGCTGATGATATGATAGTTTACATAAGTGATCCCAAAAATTCTACTAAAGAAATTCTACAACTCATAAACACATTCAGCAATGTAGCAGGATACAAGATTAACTCAAAAAAATCAGTAGCCCTCCTGTACACAGATGATAAAAGGGCTGAGGAAGAAATCAGAGAATCAACACCCTTCACAATAGCCACAAATGGCATAAAATATCTCGGAGTAACTCTAACCAAACAAGTGGAAGACTTGTATGACAAGAA
>PVIU01017363.1:0-42178 GCA_004026605.1 Ondatra zibethicus
CTCCCTCCCTCCCTCCCCTCTCCCTCTCTGCTTTGTGCTTATAAATCAGGGTGTAAGCTCTCAGCTCTTGTCACCTTTGCTCTGTCATCATGGACTCACCCCTGAAACTGTAAGCCCCAAATAAACTCTTCTATAAGTTGTCTTGGTCATGGTGTCTTATCACACCAATAGAAAGGTAACTAAGACAGACAGCAACAGGAAACACATAAACCTGATTATTAAATGTCATAGCAGCATGCTTGGGGTCTAATGAATAAGCAAGTTTTAGTTAAGTAAATTTATCTATGCAAAGTCCATAGCACTTTCATGTCTTGTCTGAAAACATAGCTCCACACCCATAGGTGCTACCAGTTTCCATTCCCCTAGCACTTAATGCCAAAAAACATGGGTCCAATAACTAAAAACACACGTGGTTTTATGTCACAGGGCAAGTTCTAAAAAGAACACTTTGCTTGTGCCATTTTATGAGGTATCTGTTTGACACAGATCTTTAAAAAGAAAACCCACTCAGAGTTATTTCTGTAACTGAAGGTGGGCAAGAACGGGGATAGTAAAATGAGATTATTACTTAGGAAATGAGCAATGGAAGTTAAGCCTCTTCTTTCTTACCATTTAATGCAACGCCTTGCAACTAAAGATGATGACACCAATCTCCTTTAGAGACCCACTGAAGCTCACAGTGTCTGGGTTCAAGTCTCAGTGTTGCTCTTTAGCAACCTCAACGGTTTTTTATGCAAACTGTTCTTCTGGCTATTTGTTTAGCTGGTGCCATAAGCTCACAAAGAGCCAGAATCTGCTCTTTTCAACACAATTTTCTTGTGGTGAGCACCCTAAATCCACAGTGAGACAGAGCCCTTTCAGGTGGGGCTGAAAGGGAAGAAACATGGAACTCGGCATCGTTATTTCGATAGATTTGGGTCTCCTAAACTCCTTCCAATGAGCTGAGAGGAAAAATTCAAACCCAATCCCTGCCCACCTGACAAAGGTCTTGCTTGTTGATTCCTATTGCCTGGACTTGAAAGGAGTTAGGGATAACAAGGGAGCGCCTAGAAAATAGAAAGTAATGATTTCCAATACCAGGGCAGTAGGGCCACTTAAGCTCTATTCAACAAATCTCAGTTGCCTAGGAAGCAGCATATGGCTCCAATCATCCTCCAAAGTATAAGAACATCCAAAGGTGGAGCTGCCTATGACACAGGAGATGGTCCCCAAATGAGTGGACACACATAACAACCAAAGCAGATTGCCAGCATCCAAGACAATCCAAAGGGCTTCCAAAAAGGCCAACCATCACACTGCAATCTCCACTACTGAGACAATTTGAATGTGAGGCCAGCTGACGGGAGTTTCCACTGCCAATTTAGAATATGGAAGACTGTTTTTAACAGGAGGACTTTTTCTAAGCAATTACTCCCTAGTGGAAAGAAATGATCCCGCTGTAACAGCAGGGTCTGGTTCAGGATAAAAAGTTTGAGCCCAGCTAGTGAAGGGAATAAGAAAAACATCCCTCACTGGGGAGGAGTACAGGGGCCAGCCAACAACACTTCCGTAAAATGCAGGATGAGAACCCTGTAGAAATAAGCGTGTGGGCTCCCATATCTCAGATCGACTCTGCACAACCCGGGGCACACGAAGGTGCTGCATTACAGACCCAGGAGGAAGTGTGGAAAGCCTGAAAGCTGACCACAACTAAAAATGATAAAGTTGATTCTTCCGTGGCAGAGCAACTTAGGAGGAACCAGCAAAGCCAGTAAGCCCACCAGCTGCCCCAACAACAACGTACACACTTTACAAGAACCTGATCACAAAATGGGTTATTTCTAGGCAACTCCAATGCAAAACAAGCTCCTGTTAATGATTAGTCAAGGGCCACGGGAAGATTCCCATACATACAGGGCAAGTGGACTGGTCATAAATTCTATCATGATGTCAAAATCCTCCCATGTCTATGTTTTTAGATTGTTAAAAAGAAAATTATTTCCACATACGTAAATGTGCCTTACAACATGGCCAACAGTAGAGAAGACTACAGGTCGTGACGGCTTTCTCAATTGCCTCTGACCATGTGGCCATTTCAGGCCAACGGAAGCCAATAAGGCATTCTGTTAAAGGATGAGTTCTCCCCTGGTTTGGGAAAAAAAAAATCCTCTGCCTTCAGACTCACGTTGTTTCTTCTCATTCAACAAATAATTTTCTTTTGCCACCCACCATTATAGGTAACATATCATGCTAGATGTGACTTTGAAGGCTGTGATCATGGTTCGACAGCTAGGGGGTGGGGCACTAACGTCTACAGAGCATGAGCGTTGGAGTCCTTGAAATCCCTGGGTTTCCCCACAAACATGTGCTCTTCCTCCCTCCTCCGAGCACTAACCTGTCTTGTATCCTGTCTTGTATACTTTAGGAAGCTTCTGAGTTAGGGTAGAAGAGAAGGGAGCAGAATTAGGAATGGCTTCAAATGAGGCTCCTATTCTTCCATCTTCCAGCAATCCAAGTCAAACAAAGGTAAAGAAGAGGTTTCATAAGCCACCTCAAAAGTACATAGCTCTTCACCAATTGGTGAGTTCTTCCCATTCATAACTACTAAACTGCACATACATCACTTATTTCAGTTAAACTTGTTATTTTCTTCTGCCTCCTAAGCAAGAATTGTCAGCTCCAGACTGAAAACTAAGATTTCCCAAGACAGGATGAAGGACAACAAGGAGGGACTCGCACAGGCTAAGACAACAGAGCCCAGGGAAGCTGTGGGTAGGTGCTGCTAGAGCCAGGAAGGACCCATGAGTGCTGTTGGCTCCTAGAAAATCCTAAGTCATCACCACAGAGAGTTTGTCCTAACGGGTATAAAAATGGGTGCAGGAGAATGTGACTCACTTGGTTCTTTGTTGCCAGAAGAAAGCAATTAATGGCAAAAGAAAAAAAAATACAGATTTCTAAATCAGCTGCATCAAGGGGTATGAATGAAACTGTAATTAATCTCCCTAAAGACACCATCTCCAAATAGGACTACATTGGGGATTAGGACATGAATGAATACGAATGAATCTGGGGGTGCAGAAACTTTCTGGTCCATAGCACATGCCAAAAAATGCTTGTGTATCTCCCTGCCCCAAAACATGAGCACACAGATTGAAGGCTAAAAAGGCATTAGGAAAGAGGAGTTTGTTTAGTCTTACTACCATGTGCACAAAATGTCTGATAAAGGGTCACCACACACAAAAGGGCCCTGGCCTCAGGGTGTCACTATGAGGGGGGTATGTGCATGCATGTGTGCGTGTATGCGTGTGTGTGTGTGTGTGCGTGTGTTTGTGTGTGTGCACCTAATGTAAGTGCAAGTACTGCTGCTTCATTTGAGACAGGTGCATATGCCAGGATAGCTGGCCCATGAGCTTCTGGGGATTCTCCTGTCCCCATTTTCCATCTCCCCATAGGCGCTCTGAAACTCCAGCAGTGCCTTATTGCATTTGACTCTATGTAGATTCTAGGGATCCAAACCCAAGTACTCTTGCTTGTGCAGCAAGCTCTTTACTGATTGAGCCATCTCCCCACCCAGATTCTATTTATTTTTAATATATTTGAGCACTAAATATGTTTCAAGATCTTAATACACATCACAGCATCTAATCATTGTGATGGTAGTGGCTCCCTATCACTCAAGAAAACATGAATAGAACAGTAATTGGAAATGCCCTTCACAAACGGAATGTGGCAAAACAAAACTGACAGATTTTTGGTCACTAGTGAGAAATGATGGAGACCTCAAAAATAAGGTTTGTTTTGGGGAATATTAGGACATTTCAACTCTATGAGTCACAAACTACTGGAAAACAAAACCCTATCCTCAACAAGTTTACCAGCTCTGACAATGCCTTAAAAATATATGTTCAGCTGGGCGGTGGTGGTGCACGCCTTTAATCCCAGCACTTGGGAGGCAGAGGCAGGTGGATCTCTGTGAGTTCGAGGCACCTGGTCTACAGGAGCTAGTTCCAGGACAGGCTCCAAAGCTACAGAGAAACCCTGTCTCAAAAAAACCAAATATATATATATATCAAAAATACGGTCATATGATACAGCAGAAACTGATAACTATCTCCAGTCCCCATCTCCCCCTTCCTCTTTTTAACAAATAAAGCACTTGGCTCCCACAATGGCGTACAGAATAACCACTGCCCTCACATGTGTCCACAGCACAAGTCCCAGCACCTGTGAACATGTTACTCAACACTGCAAAAGAGACTTTGAAGTGGGTTAAATCTCAGATCTTGGAGTGGGAAGAATGTTGTCGATTGACTGTGTGGGCCTGATGTAAATGTGGGGGATTTTAAAGATGAAAGAGAGAGGCAGAAGAGACAGAAAAGGAGACATGATGAAGGAAGCAGAGGCCAGAGTGATGTCAGGAGGTGGCCCTTTGAAGCTAGCAAAGCTAACAAAGGATCATCCCTACCTTGGCATTCTGAACTCTAGAACTATGGGATGAGTCCGCATTGTTCAAAGCCTCTGAGTTTGTGATAATTTGTTATGGCAACAGAAGCAAGCACTTCTCACCATCAGGTTTTATTGGCACATGGTTGCCCAGCTGATGGTTACTTTTCTTTTTCAATTTTACTTTTATTCCTGTGTGTGTGTGTGCTCACATAGAAGTACCTGCAGAAGCCAGAAGAGAATATAGGATCCCCCAGAACTGTAGTTACAAGTGGTTTGGAGCCATCTAATGTGGGTGCTAGAACCAAATTCCAGCCCTCTGGAAGATCAGCTGGTGCTCTTAACCACTGAGCCACCTCTCCAGCGCCCTGGAGATGACCATGCCATAGACTTGTGTAGCTATCTTTGAGACTGGAACCATATTCTTGCCATGGGGTGTTCTTGATGGGTATAGCTGACAGCGATGCGACCAGCAGTTTCCTTAACAAAGGTACACTGCCATGGAGTGGCAGGTTAGGTGGTGCTATGGAGCCAGCATCAACTATGTGAATAACAGAGAAGGAGCCTGGTTCCCATGATCTTGCAGAGTACAGCAGTTTTGCCACCTGAACAGTCTTGTGATCAGCTTGACAAAGAAGACAAAGGCTATACCTGGGGGTCTCTGGGAAAGAGCTTATATCCCAATACATCTGGGAGAGCAAATATTGAGAATGGGAACAGCAGAAATGTTTACACTTTGTAAACATACACTTTGAAGATCCATTAGGCATTGTCTTTGAAAACTGAATGTTCATTTATTTTATCCTTTGATTAATCTGTGACTTCACCCATTGGTTAAGAACGAATGCTTGTTACACACACTTTGGAACTGCAACAACTTGAAACCCAGCAAAAACCACTCCTTACTATCACTTTTAAACATGTGTATTTTACATGTGTGCCAGAGACATTTGTAAGAATGGAAGTGATGCGTCAATTAGCTGGACATAGGACAAACACACAGTGGCATACTCAAGACAATGGAAGGAGAACTAAACGAACTGAAAAACTAGACCCAACAAGCAAGTCTCAAGTCTACAGTTTCAACCCCAGTTATTAAACTAAAACCAAGCAAAACCACACAAGTGTCACAAAGGGATCCATATGAGAAAACGCACTCCAAAAAGGGAGCAATGGCTTTTTAAGAAGACTCTTGGTAGATATTCCGTCCAGGTCGGGGGGTAGGGGGCAAAAAACAAACACACGTGCACTGTGTGAGTTCCTACAATGAAGACTGGGTTCACAATCGCACAGTGATGGCTGCTGCAGCCCATAGGACATCGAGCATCCCACCTACATTCAGAATCATTTTTAATACCTTGTACCATGTGAAAAGGCCCCTATGAGAAGCATATGAAGGATAGATTCTCCCTGCGGTTGGAACACAGAAGAGAAAATGGGAGACACAGGTATACACAAAAGACTCCACTAAGCACCTGTCACAGAGCTGAGCACCAACTTCATCTCCAAAACACCATCACGCCTCTATCTGTATTGATTTGAACTTCGGCAGCTTAATTTATGCTTAATTTGTGAATTCATTTCAGGTTTATACTTGTAAATGAGCTAAAAGCAAAAGCAGTTTGTCTGTAGTTAAATGCCTCCATTTTCAAGTAACATTATTATTATATAGTTTAACGCAATTAAAAAGGAAATTCTGACACATGCTACCAGATGGATGAACCTTGGAGATAATATGCTAAATGAAATAAGCCAGTCAGTCACAAAAGAATAAGTGAACTCACAGCATGATACCATCTGTATGAGGGACGTAGAAGTAAATTCACGGAGACTGGGAGTAGGATTCCAGCTGCCAGGAAGACCGGAAGAGTTTCACCTCGGAAAGATGGAAGGATGGATGGTGGTGGTAGTATACCCCAATGGGAATGTTCTTAACAACACTGGGCTTCAGGCGTGGAAATGGAGTGCGTGTGTTACATATATATGCCACAGCACACATGCGGTAGTGAACAACTTTCAGGAGTCAGGTCTTGCTTTTTACCTTCTTCAGGCAGGCTCCCTCTTGTTTCTGCTGAGTACTGAGTACTCCAGGCTAGCCAGCTGGAGAAGCCCTAGGCTGTTCTGTTTCCACCTCCCATCTGCCCTTAGGAGTGCTGAGACTTCAGATACACACCGCCACATCTGGATATTTTCATGTGAGTTCTGGGAATTGATGTTGGTCATCAGGGTCATGTGGCTAAGCATTTTCACTTGCTTAAGCCATCTTCCCATTACCCCCAACAGTAAGTTTATGCTTTGTATAACTTGCCACCATAAAAATAAATAAATGCTAATAAACATTCAAAAGTTTAAGGCAAAACAGGGGTTCATAGGAAATAGTTCCCTTGTGAAGGGAACTTCAACATTAGTCATTTGAGCAAACCTATTTTGGGTCTCTGAATCTCCAACTGGGTGAGAAGGGGGGTGGCCAGCAGCTGCCAAAAGTTTGTTTAAAGCTCAAAAAACTGTCTTCAAATATGATGGGCTTTTCTGAAATGGACACTTTTCCTTCTTTCTGGATATGCAGAATTTGCTCAGAGGTCTTCTGCTTCAACCACTGTTTGTATGATTCCAGAAATGAATTCCACACCACAATCTCCTCCCAGTTAGGAAAAGGAAAGTTAAACAAACTATGGCCGTGGGTGAGACTTCAGCTGTCTTCCAGTCACTATGTTCCAGATCTTACATTTAACAAGCATCCAATAAACATTTGGATATGTTCATGAATCCCAATATACAACAGTACCAAGTTAACTACTCTGTTTACCCAACAAATTCATAAGTTATAGTTAGAATTTGGTAAGGTAACATAAAGAGAGAGTACAGTACACACTAGATACTAATGCTTTTGACCAACTGTGAATTTCATAACTTTCACAGAAACTTGCCCTTGGGAGGCCATCATAGATATTCAACTACGTTTTTACGAAGTATGCAAGCTGACATTTAGTGGATACTTGGCTAAGGAAAAAAATTCCTGACATAAGGGTTGTCCATTAATAAAACACATGAAATGAGCAAGATTTTGAGGTGGTTCTCCAGACTGGGTCGGAGTAGTTATAGTCACTCATCTTGATGTTTTTTGAAGATTGAAGAGATTGAAGCTTTCTGTTTGTTTGTTTGTGTGTTAGCTTTGGGACTGGGTCTCATTCTGTAGTCCCTGATGAAGCTGGACCCACACCCACTATTGAACTTTTTTCCTGTTTTTGAACGGAGTTAGGTCTCACTGTGTATGTCAAGTTGTCACAGAACTGGTGATCTTCCTGCCTCTGCCTCCTGAGTGCTGGGATTCCAGGTGTGAGTACCACCATGCCCACCTTTGAGCATAATGTTCCAAAGCATGGACGATGATACAAAGCTCTGTGGTTCTGGGAAAGAAAGTTCCTGGAAATATCAGTCAGGTGGTGAAAGTCAAAGGAGGAAGGGAAGGAGAAAGAAAGAGAAGGGGATGAACGCAAACCCCCTGGGAGTTTCAGTTTGTTCTGAGTAAGAGCCATGGTTAATCACTGCAGATGGTACAATGGTGTGGGGACAGGAAAGCCTCATACACTACTTCCTTTAGAGGCGTGGCACAATTAATTTTCTCCACTCCCCACTTTAAGTCAAACAACTTCTTGAAGCAAAACTGTAAGAAAACATAAGGGGGGTAAGTCTCCCAAGACCGAAGGGAACTACTCTCACTCTCGTCCACAGAGCCCCTTCCAGTTGCTGAGAAGTCCTTGCATACAAGACACAGATAAGAAGTGCTACGCTGCCTACCACTTCATTTCCTTAAGGGTAAAAAGAGGAAATATGGGGGCTGGAGAGATTTCTCAGTAGTTGTCTTTGCTGCTTTTGTAGAGGATTTGAGTTCACTTTCACGGCCCCCATGTCAGATGGCCCAGAACTTCCCATAACTCTAGCTCCCAGTGAGCCAATGCCCTCTTCTGGCCCCCACAGGCATCTGCACACATGTACACATACCCACCCACAGATAGACATACACATAACTAAAAAATAAACACACATCTTAAAAAGGGGGACAATATTACATCCTCATAATACAAAGATCAAGGAAGCAAGCTAAATGCTAAATGATAGAGAAATTAAGATACATGAGTGCAACTATTCAGCTACTAAAAACATCAGCTTAGAAGATTACTATGAAATTAAATGAAAACATGAATATGTATGTGTGTGTACATATCATATAAACATATCCATAATCATATACTAAAAATTCCCAAAAGAAATATACTTGCTGTGCTTGAGATATGGCTCAGCAGGTAAGAGTCCTCACTGAGCAAGCATGACAACCCGAGTTTGGATCTCCAGAACCCATGTCAAAGCAGTGTCAAAGTCAGTGACATGTGTCTAGAATCCTGTGGCAATATGGGAGGTGGAGACAGGAGACTCCTCAAAGGCCAGCAAATCTGGAGTACACAGCACAGCAGCAAAGAGATATCCTGCCTCAAAAGCAAGGTGCAAAGTGAGAACTGGCACCCAAGCTTGTCATCTGACATACACAGACACACATTGACACCTCCCCTGTTGACAAAAATAAATAAATATTTTAAAATAAAAATACAGAAATAAAATGATAGGGGTTGCATTAAGAACTGTATGGTTCTTAATTGAAGTTCTCCTGTTTGATATTTTCTAATTTCTGCATATAAACATTATGTGTTTATAAATAAAAATTCTTTAAAGTTAGCTAACACTGGAGCCAGAAGAAAACCACTGCTCTAGACTCTCTCAGGCAGGCCTCAATAGGAGATGAAGCCCTCTACACCCCTGAGAAAGCCCTGACAGCCAGCACCTCCCTGTTCCCCTAGACTCCCAGCTGGCTGACTGTCCCCTGGGAAGAGCCTCCTCACCCTAGTCCCCCCTCCCTAACTCTTCCGGCCCTTTGAGGAGCTCTGTCTGTGGGGACAAAGGGTGGACACTCCCCAAGCTTCCTATTCCCTAGGGAGAGCACACATCCCCCCCCAACCTTCCCGCACATGGCCAGCTTAACTTTAGACCACAGAGATAAACAATATTTTTATTGGCTCCAAGACTGAACAAAAAAAGAGATAATAGTACCTTTGAAAATCTGAGGCAAATCTGAATCCTCTATGGGAGATGGTTTAAAGGGAAAAACAGGATGTGAGAGAGGTGGGGGTATAAGAGACAAATGGGTTGGGGGATGGGGAGAGAGAAGGGTTTCAAGGGAGAGAGCTGGGTTAGAGGAAGAACCCGGGGTAGACAGCTGGGGTCCTGTAATGCTAGCACTTGGGAGACTGAGGCAGAAGTACTGTGAGGTCCAGGCCAACCTGGGACAAAAAGTAAGAACCTGTCTCCAGAATGAGGGAAGGGGAGACATGGAGCAAAAGGGATGTGGGAGAGAGGGCTATAGACCAGAGGGGAAGGGGGCAAGAGTGAAGGAGAAGAGTGGGGAAGTTAAACACAAAGAGAGAGAAGGGCGAGAGGATGCACAGGATGGAGGAAGGGGTCAGGGTGGATGGGGTGGGAAGTCAGATGGACAGTGAGGGGGCTAGGGGACAGAGTGGAGGGGGGAGAGGAGTCAAAGAGGATCTAGATTTTTATTTAAAAATAATGAAGGAAGACAGAATGTGAGGGCGCTGGAAGAGGCCAGGAAGTGAGGAAGGAGAAAGATAATGGGGGATGAGAGGAGGTGAAGAAACAGAGAGAGTGGGGGGTGTAGAGAAGAAGGCAGGAGAGAGGGAGAAGCAGACAGCCAGAGGGAAGCAGGATGGGAGAGTCCCTTGTTCCCTTCCCTCAACTCATAGCAGCCTCAGGGGTTAACCCAGCAGGCTACGGCTGTTTTTTCACAACTGCTTCATCTCTTCCTCCATTTAAAAACCCACAGGTTCCCTAAAACAAACCAGACAATGTCACAACTGGACCCTTCCCCCATGAAGTGTTATCACCAACCCAGGAAAGTGCCTCCAAATGCTTTTTACGTGCCACCAACTCAAAACCAGAAAACTGAACTCCATTAAACAATACAGGCTCTCAAAGGGGGAATACACACACACACACACACACACACACACACACACACACGATACAAGAGTATGACCCTCTTCACAGGAGAGGCCACACTGCCTCTCATCGTTAGCCCGTGTGTTAAGAGAAAGACAGCACAAATGGACACCTGGCACGCCCTCACATTCCAGCTTATGACTTGGAAGCATTCTCTGTGTGTCTGTCCCAAGGGCAGCCCATCACACTGGATACTGTTCTGCAAGGCACGACATCGGGACTATCACCTCTAGTGCCTGTCATGTGTCTGCCACCAAGTAGGCCTCCTTAAATTTTACAAGAGAATTAGAACTAGGTACTGCCCTTGCTGTCTCCATGTGGCTGGAGAGCAGCCACCTCTGTGGAGGGATGGATTCAGACTCCAGTGGGCTTGGAGTTCACAAGAGAAATCTGGAACTGAGAACAAAGCAAATGTGCACATGGAAACTACAGTATGCTCTGTGAGCACGATGCATAGAGAGAATGGAGACGAGGAGAGATAGCCATTGTCCTGCTGGCCCAATCTCGGTTCCCGGCTCTCCTTCAGCAGGTATCCGTGGGCTGCATGAAAGTACTCTGTAACTGAGGATAAATATTGTGTTTTTCAGATGAGCAGGCTCTGGATGTATACACACACACCACACACACACCTACTCATGCCCAGTGAAAGAGGAAAGACAGCTCTTAACTCAGCTAAAACCTTAGACCTAGACCAGCTAAGAATCAGGATGAAGTTTCTGTCAGTTAAAAGCACTGACCAGTTAAGATTTCAGATTATAACAGTGTCTTGGAGAAATTTTTCTAAAGTCACATGTCCTGTCAAAGAGGGCAGGGAAGCTGGGATGCAGCTGACTTGGGCAGCATATGCGACGTCCTGGTTCCATCTCTACCACAGCAAAGACGAATGAACAAGAGGACTCAGACACAGAATTGTACAGCACATCCCCAGTGAGCAAAAACCACAAATGCAATAGAAATGTACTCATCATCCATCAACTACGACATTAAAAAATGAGGGGGAAAATGAAGATAACTTCTTCCATCCCATGAAACCTCCTGTGAAAGAAAACTCCAAAAACAAACCACAAACAGCCTATGAGAAGGGTCACAACCTATCTGGAGGTCACGAATGGGAAACAGAAACTTTCATTTTTGTTTTCTTGAGTGTCTCATGTAGCAAGGTTCTCCTCAAACTAAGTTCATACCACCACAACCAAAAAGGCCTTTAGCTACTTGTATATTTTTGCCTGTAGCATTCTGAATATTGTGAATAAGTAATCTATTCTAAAATCTAGCTTTAAAAATAATATGAAGTTGGGCTGGAGAGATGGCTCAGCAGCTAAGAGGTTCATTTCCCAGCAGCCACATAGCAGTTCACAACCACATGTAACTCCAGTTCCAAGGGATCAGATGCTATCTTCTGGTCACTGCAGGCACCAGACATACAAGTGGTCCACAAATATATACACATGCAAAACATTCATACACATAAAATAAAAGTAAATTTTTTTTTAAAACTTCAAGGCCAAGTGTCGTGGTGCACACCTGCAATTTCAACACTTAGAATGTAGAAGCAAAAGGATCAGGAATTTAAGGTCATCTTCAACTACAGAGTGAGTTTGAAGCCAGCCTGAGCTACATGAGAGATTATCTCAAGACAAAATAATAATAATACTAATTTCGAAAGTTCTCAAGCAAGCACCTGCAGCCCCCCCCCAAACCAAACAAGCAGATGAGCAGTGTGTGAACTGCTCTTCCCTCTCAGTCTCTCAATTGGTGACAATTCCTGCCCTCCCAACCCCACTTCCCAGGATCGGCCAAAACATCTCACTTTCCTCCAGTTGTTTTCTGATGGTCAAAAGTAGCTCCAAGTCGCCATCAATTAACAAGTGCAACACAACCTGCCTTAGGTATCCAAATGAATTCATCGATGGGCTGCAGCTGTGCTCCCACCCGTGCTCCACAAAATAATTTATTGAAGTCGGCATAGTACCTGTGGGCCAAGTCACTCAGAAGGCTTGGGCAGGGGTATCCCTTGAGCCCTAGCGCTCCAAGACCAGCCTGGGCAGTACAGCGAGACCTCTCAAAAACACAGTAGTTCATTGAGAACAAAGGATAGAGTTGAGTGGTTTATAACTATCCCATTTTGGTCAAGTTTTAACAGGTGATTATGTTTCGATTTTATGACCAAAGTAGGAGAGAGGCAAACTTCATTTACAAATCCTTTCAAGTCAAATGAATTTCACTCAACAGCTGGTCTGTAAAATGCTTAGGTCGAGGCAGCTCCCAAAACTATCTGGTTAAAAAAAAAAATGGAGATCCATAAAGAAGCTGGCCAAGGAGAGGGGACATCAAAGCAAGGAAGGCCTTTCCAGACCTTGCCCAAATTCCACTAATTCCTGAAGAAGCTACTACTCTAGCGCCTCATGCCAACTTCGGGATGTCAAAACAAATAATCAAAGAACTAACTGGAATAATTAGACGGGACACCAGGCTAATTACAAGTGCACAGGGAGGTAGCGGGTGATGGATAAAACTCCTGTAGGCCCAGAGGACCAGAACAGGGCTTTGAGTCTTCCAAGTCTAGAACAATCCAGAAAAAAAAAAGCCAGCAAAAACACAAGAGTTAGTTAGTATTTACATGCCATAACCTGTAAGGAACTGAAGGGTTTTGTTGTTATTGTTGTTGTTGTTAGTTTGTTGATTGGTTTTAGGGTCTGGAGGTTTGGTTTTTTTTGGGGGGGTGGACTTTTGAGACAGAATTTCTCTGTGTAGCCTTGGCTGTCCTGAAACTCACTCTGTAGAAGGAGCTCAAGTTTAAGGAGATGGTAATTTAAATTGTCTATATTATACTGTTCTACAGCACTTCAAGAGATAAATTTGCTATGCAAAATGGGTAATTAATGAGCATCAAAATATTTATAGTATATTCTCCAAGATGATGGGGGGAGTAGTAAGAAGAAATGCTTCTTCTTGCCTCTCTGTCCCTGCCTGGGGACAGACTGGCCTCCTGGGGTGGCTCCACCACTTTCCTGGCCACTAGAAGGAAAAAGTAAGCAAAGACCTTTGCTTGCCTGATGATCCTTTAGGGTTTTTGTTTTATGAAAGAGTCTGTGAGACATTCTGCAGGACACAGAAAAAAGTGACTGAACTGTCTTTAAAATTTCCTGCTTCATAAAAATGTCTACTGGATACTATGGGCCTGTAAGCTAAAGATGGATGCCCCAACAGTACAAAAAAACTTTGGGTGACTGTACAGGCAACAAGATGTCTCTGTCATTTCTAAAGTTTTAAAAGTTGCTTACTTCTTGTTTACTTAGGTAATATTATATCCTTCTAAACTCTTTAATGGAGTTAAAAATTAAATAGATAGTTATAGTTTTCCTTTGTTATAATAAAAAATAAAATAGATATAAATATTGTAACTGTAATTCTTACTTAATAACTGTTTTGTTATATGTAATTTTACTATGTTAAAATAAAAGCCTTTCTTTTTTGTTTAAACAGAAAAAGGGGAAATGGTGTAGGAGGTCCTTCTGTTTGTGTATTTCTTTCATTGGTTGAATAAAGAGACTGCCTTGGCCTTTTGATAGGGCAGCCCTTAGGTGGGCATAGTAGACAGAACAGAATGCTGGGGGAGAGAAGGCAGTGTGGCAGACGCCATGCTTCTCTGGCCCAAGATGGACACTGGTTAGACTCATGCCGGTAAGCCACATCCTCGTGGTAAATACAGATTATTAGAAATGGGCTAAATCAAGATGTAAGAGTTGGCCAAAAAGAGGCTAGAACTAATGGGCCAGACAGAGTTTAAAGAAATACAGTTTCTGTGTAATTATTTCGACAGCCGGGAGCCGGGCAGAAGGACGCAGCCTGCGTACCTCTTACTACACTTGCCAACTCAACACTCAACAAATAGCACATGAGTTTTATTATTACTGTTTTTCCTCCTAAGACTAAATATAAGCATGGTTTATCACTGAGGTAAAAGCCACTGGCTACAGTCTGTTTAGTTTAAGTATCCCCTAATGAAAAAGACAGAGCTGCCCAAAAGATAAGTATCTACGCAGCACAAGGATCAAGTTGTAAAACAAGTACTCACCATCAGCCAGTGACCTTTTGCAATGGGAAGGAATTTAAGGGACGAAACTATTGACTACCATCAACCCTGGATGTGTAAAATCTAGGCATCAGTTTGGCATTGCAGTGTTTTCTTCCAGGATCCAGGCATTCTCAAGAAATTCTAGTGATTCCTAAGGAAGCAACTACCCAAGCAAGTCATGCCAACTGCTTCCAGATGTCAAAATACACCCAAATGTCTGTCCTAAGATGACAAGGATGTAACTAAGGAAGGTACCTAAAGGATAAGCAAGACGAAGCAAGGGCCAAAGCATTTTCAAAACAACAAAACGATGCTTTCTTTTTCCTGTATTCCTTAAGAAATCTCAACTGGGTGCGTTGGGCTTTCAAGTTTTCTCTAAAGTACCTAACAGGCCCAGGAGCCCCAAGAATACAGGACGCTGAGCTTCACATTAGAAAAGTACTATGGAGGAGTGACTTTAAACAGTTTTAAAGCTAGGGAGTGGTGATGGTTGCAGAACACCATGAATATGATTTTATATTGCTAAATTGCAAACATAAAATAGTAAAGTTTCTTACATACATTTAGCACAAATTTAAAATGTAGTCATATATTATATCAAGCACCAAGAAACTCCATGGTATAGCTCAATAAAGCTGTCTTTTAAAAACATAATGGGAACCAGGTATTGTAGTCCAGTGGTGTAGGAGTTCCTTCTGTTTGTGTGTTGCTTTCATTGGTTAATGAATAAAGAAACTGCCTTGGCTTAGTTGATAGGGTGAAACTTAGGTAGGCAGAGAAAACAGAACTGAATGCTGGGAAGAAGAAGGGCAGAGCCAGGGAGACGCCATGGATCCACGGCGGGAGGTAGATGTGTTGAAACTTTTCTGGTAGGCCACGACCTCGTGGTGATACACGGATTGATAGAAATGGGTTAAACTAATATGTAAGAGTTAGCCAATAAGAAGTTAGAGCTAATGGCCAAGCAGTGTTTTAATTAATACAGTTTCTGTGTGGTTATTTTGGGTGTAAGCTAGCCGAGCAGCCAGGACAAACAAAGGGACCCTCTCCATACAACAATCCAGGCCTGTAATCCCAGCACTAGGAAAGTGGAGAACTCAAACCAAATCTTGAAGGAATAACAAGTTCCAGGCCAGCCTGGACTACATAGTGAAACTGTCTCAAAGCTAGGGGTGTAGTGCAGTGGTAGAGCCCTTGTCTAGCAAGCCTGAAGCTCTGGGTTTAATCCCAAGTACAATAAACACACACACACACGCACACGCACACGCACACACACACACACCTTTCCTGCTGAAGAGGCTACAACAAGAACCACTAGAGAAGTGGAAGCTTGACATTGACAGAGAACCTAGAAGTTGGGTGTTGCTGTCTCCTCAATTTTGGAGTCATCGGTTGCTGCTAGGGGGCCACACACTATAACTCCATGAGCCTTGGCCTCATCAGCAAGTGGAATAGACCAGTACAAGACAGAATAGTCTAGCATTTCAATTCCAGAGACTGAGACATGGGAACCAGAGCGAGGGAGAAGTTTCTATCTTGAAACTTGTAGTTCTTCACTAAAGCCACGTGACACATAAAGTGTTCCTCTTTAGGCCACCAGGAGCTGTTGCGAACAGACCTTGCCAACCTAATTTGCCCCCAGGCGGGATGGGAGTAAGGTACAGAACTGCACAAACGTGTGCATACACCGCTGGCAGTCCAAGGTCTCAGGCATTACAAGTAGTAACTACACTTGGGTGAGAGGGTTACTCAGCCATTCATTAGCATATGGCACTTGCTGTAGGCCAGGCAATGAGCCAGGGCAGTGGAGGTGGGGGATACCCAGTTGGAGATGACAGACTTCCTACAAGATGAAATATTGTCCAGTAATCTTTGGAGCAGTCTTCACAAGATGAATGAAGGGCATGGAGGCTACATAACGGGCTCCTCAAAAACCTCCATGTCCTAATCCTCAGAACGTGGGACTCATAAGGTTAAAGCTCTTAAGAAGAGGGTATCCTGATTCTCAAGTGGTACAATAAATAAGTCTTTGTAATGGATAGGCGGACAGATTTTAAGACAGACATGATGATAGGAAAGCAGAGGCAAGAAAGATGCAGTTAGGAACCAAGGCAACGCAAGAGCCAATAGAAGCTGGACAGGATGAGCAAAATCCTCCAGAAAGAAGGCAGCCCTTCCCACACTTTGATATTGACCCTATAAAACTCATTTTGAACTTTGGACCTGCTGTATTAAACCACTACCTTTGTATTTATCTGTTATAGCAGCAACAGGAAACTCATACAAGACAACTACAAAGCACTCAAGAGTTGCATGTGCTCCCCAGGGAAGGAGCTATATGGGCCGAGACTCAGAAGACTAAACACTTGTGGAAAGAGAAGGTCTGGAGTGGCTACCAAGCTTCAGGAGATTCTCTATGGCAGCGGTTCTCAACCGGCCATGAAACTATTTCATTGCTACTTTATAACTGTAATTTTGCTACTGTTATGAATTGTAATGTAAATGTGTAAACAAAATCATAATGCATATATGCAGCATAGCTGATATGTGACTCCAAGTGGTCCGTGACCCACAGGTTGAGAATCACTGATCTAAGGCATTTACAAAAGGCCAGGCACATGGGGCCCATTCCAGAGACCCTTAGGGTTCAACTAGAGATTGCAAGAGTAGTAGGGGAAACTGGGAGTAAGTAAATACGGTGTCTAAGAAGCCAAGAAATGGGGTTCCAGTCTTCGCAGACTCAAAAGTTAATTCAAGGATTCTGAGGACTGTGACTGTGTGTTTTGTGAACAGGAGACAGACTGTTCATGAGTTACAATGGCATGAACAGATTCCAGAATGCCATCAGGGCAGTGCCAGAGATGGTCATCCTCAAAGGTGCAGGCTCTATGTCTCAAGAAACAGCAGTGAAGAACAAAGATAAGGACAACAAATGCAAAGCGGAACTTTAAAGGAGGTGTCTGAGTCTGCTCTCCATTGCCATAACCAAATACCCTGGGGTGGGCAATTTAGAAAGGTCAGTAAGTCCAAGCACATGGCATTGGTGTTTGCCTGGCTCCAATTAAGGGCTGCTTTGTTGCTTCATACCATGGTGGAAGATATCAAAACAGGTTTCTTCCTGTTCCTATAAAGCCACTAATTCCATCATGGAGGCTCACTCTCATCAAACCCTACTTGCCTCCCAAAAGCTTCAACTCCAAATATCATTAACATTAATCGGGGGGTTGAGTTTTCAATACACAAATATAGGGGGACATATGGTTTTTAAAACTCTAAAGTTTAAAAACAAAGATAGAACCTTCAAGGAGGAAGAAAGGGATTAATTATGAATGTCCAATGATCCAGGAGAAACAAGGAAAAGGCGTACTTAATACAAGTATGGGAAGAAGAATAATGCTGTTTCCCGGCAGCCCAGATGTACACAGCCTAATGTCCAGAACATCTTGTTGGGAACAGGGTACCTCAAGCACTCCAATGAGCCAGGAGCATCATTGAAAAGGCAAGAAGCTTGTGTACTTGACCATGCAGCAGAACCAGATGGTTCAGCAGGTAAAGGAACTTGCTGAAAACTATAACCACCTGAACTCCAGCCCTGGCACCCACAAGATGTAATGAGAGAAACAGTTCCCACGAGTTCTCCTCTAACCTCCATGAGCACATCATGGTGCATGTGCATGTGTGCATGAAAGGTCAAAAATTAAAAAAGAACCTCCTAGAGGACTTACTCAAGTGCTGATTGCTGAACCCCACTGTCCAAGGTTCCTGATTCTGTAGGTCTGTTGGGATACGACTGAAGAATTTCTGTCTCTCAAGTGATCCCAAGGTACTGCCCTCTGAAAATCACTGCCAGTAGCTCTCCTCTACCACTGGAAGGCTCTGGCATTTGCCGGGGCTGTTTCTTTCTCACATAGCACCTGATCCCTTTGTTCTCAGCAGCCTGTACTGGATTACTCCATGTATTTCCCTGTTAGAGCTTTCCAGTTGCTCATTTTTCTCAATATTGAACAAAAGCCCAAGACGAAAGCTAGCTGATATTAAAGTAGTAGTCGTGGAACATGTCCTTAAAACAAAAAATAAAAAAAAAAAACAGAAGCCTTGCTCCCCACCCACCACCCCCAGTCAACTTTGAGAAGCAGTAAAGGGGATCCTACTACTGGGAACCTGGCTGGGCGCAACATCCCTCAGAGCTGCAGCAGAGGGCACAGCCAGTCTGTGATCAGAACAGGACAAGACACAAACAAAGCCACCCCGTAATCATGTGTGAACACAGACAAAACATGAACTTTGTCCAAACCATAAATGTGAGCAGCCATCCCCCAGTCTTGCTAATGTGAGTATCTGCTGCTTTTATACCAACCCCAGATTTTGCCTGGCTCCAACTTGTCCCTCTTCTAGAGAACATTTGTTAAAACAGTCAATCCCACAAGTAGCTTTGGCAGCCTCCAAGCCAGAACAATGTCTGGCTCCTTCAAATGCTCCCTGAACCACCTGACACAGACACAAAGCCCCTAAGTCAGCCTCTCTCACACCCCGTTGCTCAGAGGCCCCATGGTCCTCATGGTGAGCAAGAAGAAAACTCAGCTTGTTAAATCCCGGGTGTGTTCCCAGGGAGGGTGGGTGACTCACAATCTCCTCAAAGACATCATCCTCACCTGCTCTCCAACCTACACGAGATTCCTCTTCTCATCTTTCAGGACACTCACTATAGCTTTTATTTACACACTGCCACATCCCTTCCACACACATCCTCCACTAGACTGAGAAGTTTAAGTGGGTCAGTCTAAATGTAACGCACACCTGTTTCCTGGCACAAAGCAGGAGATAAATACATAATGAGATGGACAGATAGGTGGACAAATATCACTGAGGGTAGCATACTTTAAGAAATTACAAGCACGAGCATTTTTAATGGATATGAGTTATGCAAAGGTAACTGGAGGAGTAGAATAGGAAACAACCAAGGTCTCTACAACCAGCAATGGTCTCTGCAAAACAAAGGGGAGAGCCCTTCCTTCCATATTTAACTCAATACTTGTTTGTAGAAGGCGTTGCATTGTATTGATTTTAGCTTTCATTCGGCATGGTCTATCACTGACACAGCATTGCCCCAAACTGCCCAAACTTTGTTGTTACTCTGGAAATCCTTCAACGTAAGTCACTTGCTTGGCTTGCAAACCCTTCACTACTCCCAGATTTGGGTCACAGTACTTGCACTGCTCTAATTATAAGAGGCTTTCCCTGTGTCTGGCACCATAGGCCCCTCCCAGCAAGTTCATAGTGTTTTGTAAGAGACCACTGCATAACTAGCCAACCTCATTTCAGGGTTCAGGATTTTGTGACTTTCAGTTAGTGTTCAGATCATGAACTATATGATATGATTTGATTATGTTACTCATCAACAGAAAAATCATCACTAGGCCAAGCAAGAGTATCAAACTGGTAAATGAGCTAAATCTTCTGAAAACCAGAGAGATTTGGAGAAAGGGAGTGCGTGCGTGCGTGCATGTGTGTGTGTGTGTGTGTGTGTGTGTGTGTGTGTTTTCTTCTGCCCTCTCACACAGAACCCTAGCACCACTAGGTCTTTCTATTAGAAAACAAATAGAATCAACTATTAAATATCTGTACTTCATTGCAAATATACCACTAAGGACTCTTTAGAAAACAGCGGGTGATTTTTCCCCACAAACGACTACAAACACCTTAAATTCCACTTAGGCACATTGTAATGAATTAAATGGCATTCACTTTGCTCTTGGTGCCTCTGTGTATGAACTCCTGAAATAAATAATAATTGATTGCTGCATAATGGCTACAATTTTAAAATGATACTGGAAAGGGCTATAAATTGCAGAAGCACTCTCTCATTTTCTTAAGAGAGTCTAAAGAATGCAAACAGTTTAGATCTCAATGATAAACAGGTCTGCTGCTTCTTAAAGGAGACGCCATCCTCTTTCCATTGAGACCTACAAAGCATAGCCTGCCTATGCAAACTGACAACTTCCTTTTGTATATAACTCTTTCAGTAACTCACCCCAAATGAAAGGTGATCCCAACAATATTTCTTATAATGTTGGGAGAAAGCAGGGCATTCCATAGTGACCTATAAGGGTTTAAAGGTATTTACTTTGGCCATCGGACTCAATCATCTTAAGGCAAAGCAAAACAAGAGTATGAATTAAATGTCGTGTCTTCCATGGAGTAGGAGGATTGCATGCCATCCATCCATCCACTCAATATTGATTTAGAGCCTAATCTGCACCAAGCATCAAAGAAAACCATTGTGAGCAGCACCATACAACACAATGCTGTTCCAATGGTGACTAAGCCCAGGTAGAGGAGATAAATAGTAAACACACTAGAATAGGTAATACTGTTGTGGGAAAAAGTGTCGTATGAGAAAGGAATTCATTTAGACCTGGAGTGGCATGACCATCAGAAAAGGGCACTGGGAAAAAAGTGACACTTAAGTTGAGAGGCCACCAGATCACCACCACTTTGGAAAAGGGAAAGGCATTTTGGAAAACAATCACAAATGGGATTTGAACTTCACTGACCAACAACTTACTGGGTTGGATCTCTCCATCAGCGCTTGTGTATGTATGAGCATCCTGTGACTCCTGCCTACCCTTTCTGGCTGGTGTACCAATATCCTGTTACCTGAATACAGAAAAGTCTCACTTTATGACGATTTATTATAATGTGCAGCCTGCTATGCTTGGCCTAGAAACACCCAAAAATAAGCTGCTAGAGGCACAAAAAGCTGGCTGGCTATCAGGAAGACTTAGGTAAACCAAACGTTTAAAAGAGACCAGATAATCACAATTCCTTTGCTCAATAAAGTGTTGGTTCCTCTGGGCAGTAAGGTCTATAGTAAATAGGACCCAGAAGACTTAATGCTAGCTGCCTACATGGAAATTATGTTTTCTAGGTAAATCAAAAACTGGATCACCATTTCCAGTTCCCGGCCCTGCAGACTTAGAGGAGGACATGGGAAGTAGCCTTTGAGGACCACAGAGTGGAGAGAGGGCCAGACTGGGGGGAGACAGAGAGTGAGAGCTGGAAGCACAAGCGGGGGTTGCAGGAAGAGCTCAGGACCCTGGGACAGCCAGCCCGCCAGGGCGTTTCCTAACCTCCCATCACCCCATCAGCTGGCAATAAGGGCAATCTAACCCTCCCCCAAAGACCCCGAGATTCTAGGTTCTTCTTAGCCTGAGCCAGACAGGCACCAAAAACCCCAAGAACCCTGCAGAGGGCCGGGACCCACCAAATCCAGGTACCCGCGTCCGCAGCGCAAGGGAGGGTGCGCTTGGGTAAGAAAAATGGCAAAGACAAAACTCTCCCCGCCCACCCGAAAAAGCCAACCACACCCCCTGCATCCCTCAACCCAAGCCGCCCCGGAACCAGCCCCCGCGATTCTCTGCCCAGGCCCCCTCGGGTTCCTGTCCCTGCCGCGCGCGCGGGCTCCGCAGGGACACTAAAGCAAGTGAGAGTGAATCGGGGTGCGCAAGGCGAGGGAGGGCGCCCAGCGCGATGTCACTCTCCGGGCCCGGCTCCGGGGCGCCCTCCCCGGGTCCGCGGTCCCGGGATGGGCGCGCCGACCCTACACACAGGGTTGAGCAGCCCCTGCACTCACCCATTGGCGCCAAGCCGGGCCGAGCCGCCGAAGCAGCGTGAAAGTTGGCGGAACCGGGCGTGGGGTTCGGGGCGCCGAGGTCGCGGCGCGGGGATCGGGGACACGGGCGTTGGGACGCGGCTGCAGCTGGGCCGGCTTCTTCCTCAGTAAAGGTGGTGGAGGCTCAGCGCCGCCCGCTGCTGCCTCTGCTGCCGCTGCCGCTGCTGCCCTGGGGCGACTCCTGCTGCTGCTGCTGCTGCATCGCGGCCCCGCTGCGCCCGGCTGCTCCGGGTTTCCTGCTCTCCGAGAGTGGAAATTGCGAAAAAGAAAAAAAAAAAATCACCGCCCAGCCCAGTGCAAGGCTGCCGGCTCAGAGCCTGCTCTCCCCTCCTCCTCGCGGCTGCGAGGCTCCGCAGCTCCGCCCGCTGGAGAGGCGCGGCCGCCAGGCGGGGGCGGGGCCGAGGGGCGGAGCCCGGGCAGCGTCTGGCCTGACTTCGGGGCGCGTCCGCTGGCGGCGGGGTTCGGTGGCCCCCCTCACTGTCCGTTCTGCCCCGGCCCGAGCTCCGCCGCGGTCGCCCCCTATCCACCGATGCTCTGCTCACGCCCAGGAAAATGCCGCGAGACTCCTCGAGACCGGAGGAAATTTAGGGGGTTTTTGGGGGTGGGGGTCTCGGAGTTGAGGGGCACGTGAAAAAGGTGGGTCAGAAGGTGGAACCCCGGGGAAGGAGGGCTGGGGGAGGGGTAGCCGTCGGCAGGTGAAAAGCCAGACGCTTGCTCAGGTGACAGCATTGGGAACAAGGCTGATAGCAGGGGGCTCTTGGAGAAAGAGGTATTTAGCTGCAGCTAGGGAACGCTGGCAGACCAGGTGCGAGTTTGGAGCGTGGGAGGTGGTGGGCTTGATGAGGAGCCCAAAGCGAGGGGCACAGAGAGGCTGTTGGCCAGGTGCGCCACTGGGCACCGCCTCTCACAGGACTGGACCCTCCTTACACCTGACCGACCCAGTGTTGCCCGGACCAGGTGTGGGGTTCTACTCCTTGGGAATTTTTCTAGGTCCGGAGACAAAGCTTGGCTCCTTTTCCATAAGACATCGTTGTGTCATACTGACCTCAAACCTGAATGGACAACAATATAGTGGACACTAAAATGAAAATAGAAATTCGCAGGAATTCCTGAACAATCACAAGCCCCTTTTTCGGGGTTCATTCCCCACCACACCTTTCAGTCATAAAGACTTGCCTGCAACCACATTAATTTACCAGTCTGTTATTTCCTTTCCACTTTCCACCATCTGCTGGTAGGAAGAGATAGTGAACTAAAGACAAAATAGACGACAGAGACCATAAGAAAAGAGAAATTAGAACATTGGCCCCTGCAAACGGAGGCTGGGACTAGTAAACCCAAAAGTTACAAATAAAGGCTGACCCCATGCCCAATGGAGAGCTGTCTTGCATACCCAATGAATAATAATGGGGCATCATGTGTCCATAGTTGTAGCCTAAGATTTCTATAGACACGTGTTCTGAGGGGGAAAAAAACTCATTCATAAAGCTGAGGCTAAGAAGATCGTGAGTTTGATGAATTCTGACTTAAGGGCTAGCCTGGGACACATAACATGATCCTGGAGATGAGGAAGAGGAAGGGAAGAGTAGCAGCAGTATCCTTCTCTAGATACTGTCCATGTGTGTCACAGCAACCTAGACTAATCAAAAGACAGAAGACTCATCCACATAGCTGTCCTGCTCATTACATGCCTTGACAAATCCATGATCTAATCAAGACGATGAAACCTTATGATCTTGTAGTTGACAGAGTGAGACTCAGAGTCTGACTTACCTCACTATCACTAAAACACTCTCCCTAAACTTAACAAGAACTTCTCTGAAATCTGTCCAATTCCAAAAGTGGCTCTCTTGGCCAAGACCCAGATCATTAGACCATCCTAATTCTCTCTCAAAGACATTCAGACCCTGGAAAATGGCTGGGCATGTGTTCAATATGGAAATAGCTGAGCTAGACTTGTGGTGACTTGGCACCTGGGGTGCCGAAGATTTGTGGTTGCTGACCCATGCATTCTCTCAGTGATGAGCCAAAAATCATTAAGAGCTCTGTTTACTCTTCCAGAGAACCAGGGTTCAATTCCCAGTATGCCCACGCTGGCTCACAACCATTTGTAACTCCAGTTCCAGAGGATGTGATATCTGTCCTCTTTTCGCCTCCGTGAGCACTACACACACGTGAGCATTTACACCCATACAAATAAAAATTTTAAAACAAAGTCGGGACTGGAGAGATAGCTCAGCAGTTAAGAGCACTGGCTACTATTCCAGAGGTCCTGAGTTCAATTGCCAGTAACCACATAGTATTTCACAACCATCTAGAATGAGATCTGGTGCCCTCTTCTGGCCTGTGGGCATACATGCCGGCAGAACACTATACATAATCAATAAATGAATCTTTAAAACAAAGTAATTGAACACTGTTGAAGCCTACCAGACTTACCTGGACATCACAGCATCCAGTGCACCTAAAGCAACAACCAGCACAGGACTCTTCAGGGAGAAAGGGCTTCTTTTATCCACTGCTTAATCTTAGTCTTAATCCTAGCCTTCTAATTGAATTGCTTTGCCAATCTCACACAAGGATAAAGATAGGCCCCTCAAAGTTTTGAGTCTTGGTCTGTGTTTTGTGTAGCCCAAAGAATAATCTGGGATAGCCATACCTTCAGTTTATTGGGTGAGTTTATTACGTATATAGCAATACAAAGTAAAAAAAATTAATAGCAAGAGATGCATAGCAAAATATCAAACCAGGTGCACACAGCATCATCTAGCAGAAAGTGACTGGGCAAGTGAAGGAGTGGGCTGGAGTTTCTGACTTCTCTTTCCCGTAGTGGGCACTTTTATATCATGGATAAACAATAGTGGCATGTGTTGGAAACGGTTCACTTTCTAGGTCTTCTCAGGAACACAGTGGTTTTACTCTTGGGTTGTTCTGTAGTCTCCTTCCTGATAAAGAGGAGAATAAGCCCATCCCCAGAAAGGGGGCCTTGGAAGACACTTTGAGACAAACATGCTTGGGTCTGAAATGGGGGTGGTGGCAATCCCAGTTTCAGAGCTAGCTTTTCAGTGAGCTCAAATAGCAAATAGCACAGGCCCATTTTGCTGATATAATGTACATTGCAGTCTCAAAACGCTTTCTATTTGCAGTGCTGGGACTTGAACTCAGCAAGTAGGCACATGCTGAACAACTGAACTGTGATCCAGCCTAACTTTTCTCTCTTGATCTGAAGACCTGCATCCTTATTCCCCGGTCTGAGTGTACTTCCTGCAATGACAAACTTGGCATTTTATCACAAAAGAAAGACTGGTAGCAAGACTTAATTTTTAAGGAAAGTTCTTGAGGTGTGCCCTGACTTTAATGCCTTGACTAAACCAACTGTCGCTTCTATTCAAAACTCGAGAAATTTTCATCTTGAGTTTCTCTAAATTACAAGTGAACATTCCTTTTTCCCAGTTATTGTTCATTTCCTCTGAATCATTCCTATTATCCTTTCATTTTCCAGAGACACTTTTGCTGACCAACACAAGAGAAGTGAACGTCAAGACTCCAGTCCAGCTGCTGCCATGAATACTAGTGTAATTCTGCGTCCTGCCTCCTTCCTACAAGTGGCTCCTTTAAACCGAATAGCTAATGCAGGATTGCAAGCATACTCCAAATTATGTTAATTCATTTCATGAATATTTCTAGAGAAATGCAATTGTCTTTCATACCACATCTTTGTCCCACTGAACTCCCATTTCTACCAGAATAGATAATGGGTTTGGAAAACACTAAGTATCTGACTTGTCACATTAAAATGGCATCACATGATTAGAAAGGCACCACTGTGTGGCTCAGTGGTAGCAATGTTTGGAATAAAAATTTAAGGTACTTGAGCCTTTGCTTCTCCAGCACTTACAACCTGTCATCCTGGCTGTTTCCCTGTACTCGGGCTTGACATCTGTAATTTACATGTAATGAATGATACTTTACTTTGATAACCTTTAATATCATCTTTACATTATTATAAATTGCATGCTGAGTGCTTTACAAAAGACAGTCATTATTTAGTACTTTTGGTAAGCTTTATGGAGAGCAAATGTCAGTGCTAGAAAGTAAAGACATGCTCAAGAAAAAAAAAGTGTCCAAGTTGGAACAGCTCAAACTACACATAAAATATATTCAGGCTCTGGAGAGACGGCTGTAGTCAAGAGTGCTGGCCACTCTTTCAGAGGACCTGAGTTCAGCTCCTAGCACCCATACCACGTAACTCAAGATCACCTGTAACTCCAGTTCCAGGGAATCTGATGCCCACTGGCCTCCATGGGCACCTGCATGCACATGGCACACACACATACACTCAGGTACACACACATATACATAATAAAAAGAATAAAATCCTTTAAAAATCACCAAGAAGAGAATAAGTCATCCTTACAGAGAGATTCCAACTAATAAATGAAAAAGAAATGAAGATGAAGGGCAATACCATTACAATACCAGGATAGGCTGGTCATGACCATTCATATCTGCAATCCCAGCACTCTAGAGAGACAGAAGGTTTGTCAGCCTCAGCTATAAAGTGAGATCCTGTCTCAAAAACAAAACGGGACTGGAGAGGTATGGATCGACAATTAAGAGCTCTTACTTCTCTCTCAAAGGACCCAGGATCCACATAGTGACTCCCAGTCACCTTTAACTAATTCCAGCTCCAGAGGCTCCAATGCCATCTTCTGGCTAACTCTGGTTCCCGCATGCAAGTGGTGCACAGGTTCACATGCATGTACATGAATAAAAGACAAAACAAGACTGCAGTAATAGTGTAAGCACAAGCTGACTAAAATCCCCAAATTACTGGGTGAAAGTTTAAGTAGAAGAAGGGCATTTGCATAGCCTCAAAGTATTTGCCCCTTCATAAATGTCTTCATGCTCACAACATGGGAAACCAGTAACTTCAAGTGGGGAATGCCAGAAAATAGCCCATTAGTGAGCAAGGTCTGGTGGCCACGAATTTAAGACTGTTTTTTCCATTCTTCCTTCACATCGTGTGTGCGCTGGGTTAAAGGTAATGAATGTCAAGGTCAAAAGCCACAGAATGAACATTTTACTGTATTGTGTTGAGCAGGCTTGAGACCAATCTTGGAAGAAGCCACTTTTGCTTTCTCATTGACTGAATCCTTTCCAACAAATTCCAGAGAACAGGGGTTATCTGATCTGCAGAGAGGCAGAAACTATCAAATGAGAGCAGATCTTTCAAGGCATGGCTAAATCACGATATCCTTTCAGAAGTTTCCCTAGCAAAGGAAACACAAAGGAAGCAGTAAAAAGATGACATGTGCTCTTTCACACACCTATAAAACCACAACGAGTGTTCTTTTTTTTAAAATCTAAAGGATGGAGGCCAGTGAGATGGTTTAATGGGTAAGAGCCAACAAGCCTAATGGCCTGAGTTTGATCCCCACGACCCACATGGTGGAAGGAGAGAACCCAGCTCCCAAAAGTTTTCCTCTGTCCTATCTGTGTGTTGCCACACACGTGTATGCCTAGCTGAGTAATCAACTTCAAAGGCAAGTAGTTATAACAAATTTTATCGAGAATGGACAAAAGAAAGAGCTGGGGAGACAGCTCAGACAGTAGTGTGCTTGTTATGCAAGCATGAAGACCTGTATTCAATTCCCTGAACCCACCTCAAAAGCCGTGCACAGTGATGCATACTTGCAATCCCAGTGCTGGCCGATCAGAGATAAGCACATCCCTGGGACTCACTGGCCAGCAAGTCTAGCTTAATCAGGAAGCACTCACTACAGCTGAATGAGAAATCCTGTCTCAAGAAACAACGTGGACGCTTCCTGAGGATCACCAGCCAAGATTTGTCCTTTGGCTTCCACATGTAGGCTTATAGTTGTACATGAGCACCCTCCAACACACACACGCACAAATAAAAAGTGAAATGCAACAAAAGGTCAAGTATAGAGGATAACTTGTTAAGAACATTTTTCCATCCTTTTTCTTCAGCACTGCTTTGTTTAAGCAAAATGGGAGGGCAGTCCTAAGAGATTGACAAGGAGTGTGGCTTCTACAGCTTTCTACTCATGCTACTGCCCATGCTAAGAAATTATAAGGAAGAATAGTAATTTCACAATGAAGATGCAAATCAAAGCAGAACCATAAATTCCTGAATCACCACACATTATGGTCCTCTGTGAGAAAAGGCGATGATCAACATGGGAATATGGGAATAAACATACAGATGGGATTGGTTTTTCAACAGGGCCTTACTATGTAGTCCCGGATCATGTAGAACTCATTATGTAGATCAATCCAGCCTTGATCTCATAGAGATCCACCTGCTTCTGCCTCCCTTTGTAGAATGCAGTGGTTCTCAACCTTCCTAATGCTATGACCCTTTAACATAGTTCCTCATGTTGTGGTGACTCCCAACCATAAAATTATTTCATTGCTACTTCATAATGGTGATTTTGCTACTGTTACCAATTGTGATGTAAATATCTGTGGTTTTCAATGGTCTTAGGAAGCCCCTGTGACAGGGTCTCAACCCACAGGTTGAGAACCACTGGATTAAAGGCTTGTGCAACAAAACCCAGGTAGCAGGTCAGTTACTTTAGGCCGGCACTGCGAAACTGAAAAGAAGGAGCTTTTGATCTTAACAATCAGTAATGAAAATTGAAGGATAGGAATTGACCTGCATAAATGGTTTCTTTTCCCCCTTGAACTTTAGTTAAGTTTGGGGATCCCATCACAGGCCAGGTTACATTGGAGCTGGGTCTCTAGGCTGTGCGGTGTTTTGCCATGTCAGACAGAGGGAAGAAAGAACAAGAAAGAATGCCCATAGCCTGGCGAACAGATTGCCTTGTGCAGAACAGGGAAGAGTGCAGTCAGATGTCAGGCCTATGTGATCTGTCTGTGGCAGCAGAGTGTGAACAAGACTCTGAAGGAAATTGGCAGCAGCAGAGGTCTCCAAGCACCTATTTGGCACCTGTGGACTGTGTTCTGTGGAGCAGGTACAGGACCAGAGGAGGGAAGCCTTGGGAAAGTGAAAAGGCAGCAAGAGGCCAGAGAAATTAAAGGCCAGCATTGTGATGGCATTTCACTGAGCAAGAGAAGTGATCACTTGAAGGCTTTTCTTTTGAGACAGGATCTCACAATCACATGAAGCCCAGGCTGGCTTGGAACTCACTGTGCAGACCAGGCTGTCCTCCAACTCACAGAAATCTACCTGTCTCTACCACTTGAGTGCTGGGATCAAAGGAGAGCACCACCACTTCCGGTCCTTAAAGAGCCATTTTGAGTTACATCTGACACATCTCATGCATATTCTGTCAATTCAAGGAGCCAAGATGGAGGATTCTTTTTCAAGACTTATTTATTTTTATTTTATGTATATGAATATATTGCCTATGTGTATGTATTGCACTGCATACATGATGCTTATTATCTGTGGAGGCCAGAAGAAGGCTCTGGACCTCCCAAAATTGGAGTTAAAGGCTGTTGTGAGCCACCATTTGGGTGTTGGGAATGGAACCTGGGTACTCTGGAAGAGCAGCAAGTGTTCTTAACCACTGAGCCAACTCTCCAACCCCAAGATAGAGGATTCGGAAAAACATCTTGTTCACTAGCTTGGAATCTGGGTGGATGGGTTGCTCAATGAAGTGGAGACCAAAGTTTGTTAGGTGGGGATGTGGGGGAGGTAATTAATTCATATTTGAATCTTGTTAAAAGAGAATTAAATGTTGGTTCATACCATAATGCAGATGACCCTGGAAAATAGGATGGTAACCAGCAGAAGCCAGTCACAAAAAGACATTCATTATGTGACTCCATCTCTGAAAAGACCACAACAAGCAGATGCATAGAGACAGAAAGTAGGTTAGTAATCCCTACTGGCTGGTGGAGTTAGAGAGAGTGGGCTAATGGGCACAGGGTTTTGTCTTGGAGTGACAAAATTTTCTAAAGTTAACTGTGTGGATGGCTGCACAACTGTGAAAATACTAAAGTGGGTGAATTGTACACTTTAAATAGACAATTTGTGCAACGTGTGAATTCTATCTCAGAAGCAGAAATATACGCAATAGTCATTATAAATGTCAGTGTGGGAATCATGGAAAAGTTCTAGAGCTGGATTGTAGTGATGATTACAATGCTCTTAATGCCACTGACCTGTAAATTACACTTAAAATGGTTAAGGGGGTGGCAAGAGGGTGGACAGATGACTCAGAAGTTAACAGCCTGTATGTAACTCCAGTTCCAGGGGAATCTAGCGCCCCCTTCTGGCTTCTGTAGGCATGCAAAACATTCATAGACATAAAATAAAACTTTAGAAATTTTAATTAAACATTCTATAATCTCACTATTACCAATATTTGCAGAGATAATTGATTATCACTGTTAATTACATAAAATATTCATCCAGAAATTAAACATGTGGTACATATACATACATTCAGACCAAACATCTATACACTTAAAATAAAATTAAAATGGTTAAAAGGGACAGGTGGTGGTAGTGCACACCTTTAATCCCAGCATTTAGAAGTGGATTCACAGAGGCAGGAAGATTTCTGTGAATTCCAGGCCAGCCTGGTCTACATAGTGAGTCCCAGAACAGTAAGGGCTACACAGAAAAACCTGTCTCAAAAAAAAAAAACTCCAAACAACAACAAAACAAACCAAAAAGCTAAAAGGATAAATGGTATGTGTCTTTTACCACCAGAAAAAAAATGTGATTGATGAATAATGAGGCGAGGCAGGGCGGTTTTCCCCATACTTTGTCTCCTCTAGTAACACCCTTGTGCTGCTTCCCAGCAGGAAGTCACTACTGCAATAATTGCTACCCCACTGCCCTCAATGCCACCACCTTAGGGTGCTGAGAATCCAAGCCCAGTGGTCACAGCCATCTTCCAGGTTATGAAGCTCCCAGTACAGGGAGCCAACTCAAGATTTGTCCTCCAGCCCCAGAGGCCACGGGAGTTAATTGAAAACTCTCAGAACCAGGCACTTACCTAATAAGATATGGCACAACACTTATGTAGCACAAGTTCTTATTAAATAGAGTCGGTTAAATCAAGTTCACCTCATCAAAAATAACTACAGACTGGCCACAGGCAAAAGTGGAATCAGTGAAGTCTGTCCTCTCACTTTGTTTGCCAGCCGTGAGCTTGGACTTCTATTTCCCTGCTAATGGTTTTTTGGTTTGGCTGGTCTGGGTTTGGGGGCTGTTGTTGTTGTTTGTTTTGTTTGTGCCACAGGGGAACACCAGGCGTGGTGTCCAGCAGCAACATGTGGGAACTGACAAGCAGTGTGCACTGTAGATCCTATCCCAATTCTGCCAACTGGAAACACACTGGCCCATGTTTTAACAATTGTTTAGGGAATCCTGATGCAGCTATCATAGAAAAACTATTGCTATCCTTCCACTCCTCAGACCCAAGATGAACAACTGGGTCATCTGGTAATTTGGTTGGTGCTAAGCAATGAAAATGAGTGTAAGGGGTCAGCGAGATGGATTAGTGGGTAAAGGTGCTTGCCACCAAGGCTGATGGCTGGAGTTCAATCCTGAGACCCACATGATGGAAGGAGAGAGCTGACTCTCTCACTTGCAGTATGACCTCTACATGTGTGCTGTGGAGCACACACACATGCAAACATGCACACATATAAATAAATAATTGAATTTTTTTTTTGTTTTTTGAGACAGGGTTTCTCTGAAGCTTTGAAGCCTGTCCTGGAACTCACTCTGTAGACCAGGCCTCAAACTCAGAGATCCACCTGTGTCTGCCTCCTGAGTGCTGGGATTAAAGGCGTGTGCCACTGACCAGTGAACTTTAAATTTTCTTTTAAAGTAACACACACCCGGACCTACCAAAACTGATTTGATGTCTTATGCAAGATATTTATATCATCATCATAACAGAAGTAATACTTAATAAAGCCTTTAAAACTAATATATTAGAGACATATTTGTATAAGATCAGAAATATAAGACTGAAGAAATAGTTCAGTATATAAGAGCACTTGCAGACCTGGCTTCGGTTCCCAGAGCCTACAAGATGGCCTGTGTAATTCTAGTTCTAGGGGATCCAGAGTCACCTTTTTGCCTCTCTAGGCACTACACACACACATGATGTTCTTTCATAAGTGCAGGCAAAACATTCATACATATAAAATAAAGCATTAAAAATTTTAATCAAATCTTCTATAATCTTACTATCACCAATTTTTGCAGAGATAATTGATTATCACTGTTACTGTCAGGTCCCAAAGAAACCCAGGTCAAGTCTCATTCAGTACCTGTGGCTCCTTCCAGCACTCCTCACCCCTACCGTACCCTAAACCTCTCCCTCCCAAGGGTGGGCTTCTGCTTCTCTTCCCCCTGCCTGATCCCTATATAACTCAGCCATTTTGGCTATTCTACCTCTCTTGGTATCCCATGTGCTCTCTTGGCCTCTTGGTTCCTGGTTCCTCTCATGGCATCTTGGTCCTGACTCCAGACCTTAGTCAGCCCCCAGAGCTTAGCAAAACTGACTCCATGAAAGAAGTGCCATTTAGGCTGTAAAATTCAGCACATAGACACAGCAGCACATGTCAAAACTAAAACAAAGGCCTAATCCATTGAAGTCCACAAAGTTCTGGGAAAGTCTCAAAATGTTTTGTTATTTTGTTTTGTATTTTTTTTTTTTTTTGGCTTTTGTAATTCTGCTTCTGGCTATCAGTTCTTGTTGACTGAAGTATGTCAACCCAGAACATGGTTTTTGTGCTTAAAAGCTCACCCTGAGAAATCTTGGTGTTATTCTGGGCTCCTGAAGACCCAGTGTAGTCACCAGCCAGCTAATAGAGATGGTCTATTGGCTTAAAGCCATGTCCGAGGAGTCTTCGCTGCTGAACACCCCACAAGAGTCCACAGCTCCTCTCCCTGCCCCCACCCCGCTGCCATGGCCCTATTCAGTCTGGACCCTTCCAGATGCCTCTAGCTGTCATCTCCCCCCCGCCCCCGGCAATCTACAACAAAGGCCCTCTCCTCAACCATACCTAGGAGCGATCATGTCCTTGTTTTTCATTCATTGAGTCCATAAAATATTCCTCCAGAAATTACTTTACCTGTTATCATTGTAATTTTTCACCTGTAACTCCTTCTTACTGCTCTGGTGATGAAAATGGAGATCCTTGGGGAATGGGGCATTCTTTTCCTTGGAAGAGTCTCAAATTACCTAAATTCGTCGTTTTATCCAAACACTTCACATCAGCGTGTCCTTGTTGTGCCCAAATACTGAACAAAAAACAATCTAAGAGAGGAAAAATGATTGACTTTGATTCACAGTTTGAAGGAAAGTTTGAGGGCACGGCAGCAGGAGCAGGAGGCAGCTGCTCACACTGCGTCCACAGGCAGGAAGCAGGGGCGGGGAAATGCTCTTGCTCAGGATTCTTGTTTTTTATTCAGCCTGGAATCCCAGCCCATGGATGGAATTACCCACATTTGGAGAGGTTCTTCACCCCGAGGTTTCATCTCTGAATCACACTCACAGACTTGCCCAGAGCTGTCTAAATTCAGTCAAACTGACAGTGAAGATCAACCTTTTCTTTTTCTTATGAATTAGATTGGGAAAAGAGTAACTCTGTCAAGGAATAGATTTTTTTTTTGAGAATGTATTTCATAACCTTACTCTAAGAAGTAATTCAAATTTCTCACTTTCAGACACATACGCTATTATCTGATACTCTTAAATGAGATATGCCTTTTTCATATCCACTCTGAGCTGACCTAAGTAAGAAAGCTTTTTGCAACAGGGCCCCACTAAGAACTGGCCTCAAACTCACAATTCTCCTGCCTCAGCCACCCAAGTACTGAGATTACACCACCCCTCGTTAATGACGCTTAATCAAAGGTTCTTTTTCCTTGTGCCCAGATTGACTATGATCATCTGGTCATCTGCTACCCGGAAAATATCATGAGCAAGAAGACATCCTTGTTTTGTTTTGTTTGTTCATTTTTGAGGCAGAGTCTCTCGTAAACCAGGCTGACCCTCCAACTTTCTATAAGATGAGTATGTACTTGAACTCCTGATCCTCCTGCCTCCCCCTCCCCAGTGTTGGGATTATAGGCATGCACTGTAGCGCCTGTACTATGGTACTATGCCTGTAGCACCACCTGCACTACAGGAAGGTTCGCAAGTCGGGCAAAGGGCTGGAGATTGAAACACCCAGAGACAGAGACACAGGTCATCCTTGAAACAAGAATGCCGCCTTTATTGTGTTACAGAGCAGCTTAATATAGGGTTCCTTAACTGATAGCCACACCCCAGCTCCTGGGATTTTCAGCTGTAAACCCACCAGAAACCACTCCCCTGCCATCAGGAACTGCTGAGGGTCTCGTGCTCAGAACAGCCGCAAGCACAGGAAAACAAGCTGTTCACTGTGGCAGGCAAAGGGTTACAGAAAATTCAGGGTGAGGGTCTGCAGTCCCCAACAATACACCACCACTCTGGGCTACGACAAATGAAATGAAAATTTGGCTTATTCAGATTTAAATGTCAGGAGCTGGAAGGATGGCCCCATTTGATAAAGTGTAAGAACAAAGACTTGAGTTTAGGTTCCCCCACACCCACATAAAAGTGTATAGCAGCAGCAAATGTCTGACCCTCAGTGCTAGGGGTGGGTGGTGTGGGAGAGAGATGAGTAGAGTCTTGGAGTTCACTGGCTAGTCAGTCTAGCCAAATGGGTGAGCTCCAGTGTCAGTGAGAGACCCTGTCTCAAAAGTTCTGAAATAAAAATTTTCAAAATAATAAAATAATGTTTTAAAAGGGTAATGATTAAGACATCTATGTGGATAACCTCCACACATGCACATACATGCACACACACAAACACATAAACACACAAAGAAGAAGTAGTTATTTTTGCTTTTTGTTTTTGAGCCAGTGTTTCTCTGTGTAGCTCTAGCTGTCCTGGAACTCACTATGTAGACCAGGCTGGCCCCAAACTCACAGAGAGCCACCTGCCTCTGCCTCCTGAGTGCTGGGATTAAAGAAATGCACCACTATACCTGACTCAATAGATTTTTAAAAATAATTTTAAAATGTAGCAGTTTTATATGTACCTCAGTATTTCATCACCATAAGCAACACAGACAGCCTGTCATATAAGTATTAGACCTCTCCTAGCCCCAAATACAGAAGTGCAAAGGTTCTACACACAAAACTTACAGTGTTATACCACTGGAACAGAGGCATGGCGTTAGTGGCACTGTTCCTGTGTCTCTGGGCAGCAAGGATGATGAGTTTGATAATCACCATCACTGATGGACAAGAAGGGTCTGTGCTACTCCCTCATCCTCTTCTGCTAACCTCTAACGTCAGTGTAAGTCAAGTGTTATTATTCCCATTTTAGCAACTGAGTTCAAAGAAGCTAAATGTCATGCTCCATCAGTGTCCTTTCCCAGAAGAGAGCAGTTCAGGGGACAGAAAGTCAATTGTGTCTGATTGGATTAGAAATGATGGAATTGTCTGAAATCTAAACAGCCTATTTGTTTTGTCATGGTTGAGAGTTCCTATTTAATGGTCTTAACACAGAATATTGGTGCATCCTCGCAGATATTTTGCTTGGCATGAGATCTGAATGCTTTTGTGAACTGGATGCACATCAAATGCTCATGGCATAACACTTGGTGATAAGACACTGCTTGCATACTTACCTATCTCCGGCACTCACATTGTCTTTTAACTTAGCAAAGACAACCACTACCAAAGGTTACCAGGCCATATTTGCAGCCAAGTTGTCCCAGAAACAATTTTTTCCTCTCTCTCTGTCTCTGTCTCTCTTTCTAGTGTATAAGTATGTGTGTGTGCCTGTTCTTGTGAGTGCAGGCACAAACATGCATATGGAACTCTATGATTGCTCCCTTTGGGATACTGACCTAGTCTTTGTTTCTCCCCTAAATACTGCCATGCCTTCAAAAATGTCCTTTATTGAAACTTTCTCAAATGAACACAATTCAATGGAACTGTGATAGCTATTTGCTATTAGATCCTGGCTGATGCATGGCTCCATTACTCCCCATAAGAGTCTCTGCCCAGGCTTACAGGATCCACCCAAAGGGTTTGAGATACCTTAGTATTCAGTATCAACAAAAATGACTAGGTGACTGAAGAATACTTCTAGCGTCAAGTGAAAAGACAAACAGAATAAAAGAACTATGGAAAAGAAACACATGGGAGACTAATAAAGACTTCAACATCAACAACCAAAACAATGAACCTCACAATGCTAAGAAGCTGCATCCATCAAATAAAGATAGACTCTGAACAACCCAGAAAGAAAAGGTGGGAGGAATTGAAGAGAAGAGAGGATGGGATGCAATAAGAATCAGATCATGGAAATTCAAATACAATAGCTAATTTTTTAATGTAATAAAATTATGGTCATATTGCATTGTGTATATGAAATTCTCAAAGAATTAATAAGCTATTATATATAAATATGCTCATATCAAGGCAAAAAAATTCCCAGGAGATAGAATAAAAAGACAATGAAATGGAAAACAGAATGGGAAGGATAGGAAATATAAAGACCATTTCAGATGATTCAATATCCATATTATAGGCAGCCTTCCAAAATGTAAAGAATTGGAGATAAATGATCCATAAATGGAAGGGCAAGTATCTCCACGTGGAAAGAACCAACCAACAGTCCAGGACTATGGATGTACAATATGGGCCATAGTCAGTTCAGCTTACAACAAATGTTCACATATATCATAGTCAATAACATTCAGAACACCAGTGACAGATACTGAAAAACTTCAAGGCAAAAAAGCAAGCTTCATAACAAAGGATTGGAAATCAGAATGGCATTGGTCTTATCAATTATACCTCTTGAAGTTAATAGATACCTTGGAAATTCTGAAAGCAAATGAACTTCAACTTAGGAACCTATATTCGGCTAAACCCTCGGTGACATTTTCAGGATCCTAAATGAGTAACATCCCATGCACTCTTCTAATAAACATCAGAAGGACATTCAGTAAAAGAAAGGAACATAATAAGAAAGCAAAAAATATTAGACCCAGGAAACAGTGGATCTCATATAAGGCAACAGTGAGAGAAAAAAGAATTCCTGGATGACACTGTAAGCCTGATCCAGAGGGCAATTTGTTTGACTTTGAACAAAATGGAAAGCTCTGGGAGGGAGGATTGATTTAATTGTGTATTTGCAATGTGGTATTAACAAGTTTAAGCAAATTTGAAAAAGAAAGTATGCACCAAAGGTGCCCACCTAATCCATGAAGCTTTCTTTTCTTTTTCTTTTTTTCTTCCTTTCATGTTTTGGTTTTTTGAGACAGGGTCTCTCTGTATCTTTGCAGTCTGTCCTGGAACTCGCTGGCCACAAACTCACAGAGGTCCGCTTGCCTCTGCCTCCCGAGTGCTGGGATTAAAGGCGTGCGCCACCACTGCCCGGCTCCAAGAAACATTTTGATGTTAGAGTAAACCTAAAGGGCAAGTTGAAGCACACTGAGTGTGAGAACAGTTTATTCAAGACAAAATAAGGCCCATGAAGATGGCTTAGTGGGCACTAGCTGCACAAGCCTGATGACCTGGATCCCACCCCAGGAACCCACAGAAAAAGCTAGATGTGGTGACATGCACACGTAACCCAAGCACTTCTACAGGGAAGCAGGCATGAGAATTGCCCAGAAGCTCACCAGTCAGCACCTGCGCTCCCTCCCCACCTCCAGAGCTAATTTTAAATTTAGTTTTGTGTATGAGGGTGGGTGGTTGTGCCAGAATGCAGTTGAGGTGCCTGTTTTTATTTTTTTAAATAATTTACTTAACTTTATTTTATGTGCATTGGTGTAAAGGTGTCAGATCCCCTGAAACTGGGGTTACAGACAGTTGTGAGCTGCCATGTTGGTGCTGGGAATTGAACTCAGGTCCTCTGGAAGAGCAGCCAGTGCTCTTGACCACCGAGCCATCTCTCCAGTCCCTGGGGTGCCTGTTGAAGGTAGAAGAGGATGTCAGATCTCCTGAAGTTGGAGCAACAGGAGGTTGCGAGCCACCCAACAGCTCTCTAGTACCACAAAATTAATTTTAAAGATCACTAATATATGAAAGAAGCCAATGACAGAAGTAAAAAACTGAAAACTCCTAAGCCAAGATTACATGTAAAGGACAGAGCATATGCAGGAAAAACCACAATCCACAAATGCAGAAGGCAGGGGGTATGTATTGACACAAAAAGGGGCATGCCTCTCATGGCCACAAGCCTTTGCACTTCTAACTTTCCCCAGATCCTAGGCCCACATCCACCTTCAAAAGTAATCTCACTAAATGTTCTCTATTCTACTACTATGCATGCATCCTTACTCCAATTCTGTGCTCTGAGACACAAGAACCTGGACATTTCAGCAGTGCCTTCTAGACTCTTATCTATGCTTATGCCAAAAATGGTGTCTGAGGCTATATGCTTTTACATACTAAGGAAGTGAATATAATTCTAAATATTTATCCTTATGCCCACAAATAAATGTGGCTCTCACTTTCTCATCAATCAAGTTTCCGTTTGCAGCAGATGGAGACCATCACAGAGACTCACAGCTAATTAAGATGCAGAGAACACCTGACCATAGGGTGTCTAGCCCCAGTTGACACATCTACAACACACTCCCTACAGCTAAGGTCCAGGGGACATTGTAGATGAGGAAGCAGAAAAAAAAATGAAAGAGTCAGAGGACCAGGAAATCTGCTGTGAGACTGTGTCCTTGATATAGAACAGGAAAGCTGCACCTATGAAATCTCAAAAATATGGATCTGGTATTCTGGGAGTCCAAGGTGACTGACTCCAGGAGACTAAGGCAATGATTTAAGTCTGTGCCTTCGACCAAAGTCAAGGAGTCAGATGGACACAAAATGAAGGGAGAGGTGTCAGCTTTCGTTCTGTTGTAGTTACCCTATGGGTCCAGGCATGGAGTCAATGCTTTTAGCAAAAGCAGTTTCTACATGTCTGTTTCATTCTGACCTCTGGGACTGCACAGAAATAAATTGGTGTTATTTTAGCCATTATTTGTGCAAATTTATTCTAGAAGCAATAGGAGACTGATACATATGAAACTGAAATGGTTCCTTTTTTCTTTTGTTAGGTTTTCATGTCACCCAGCAATTCAGAGTCATTCAGGAAAGTGGGCTGTTCTAGTTTGTTTTCTGTTGTGAAAAAACACCATGACCAGGGGCTGGTGAGATGGTTCCGTGTTGAGATAGTTTAAGTGCTGCTGCTCTTGCAGAGGGCTCAGGGTTGATTCCTAGAAATCACATAACAGCTCACAACCAGTTGCAACTCCAGTTCCAAGGGTTCCAACACTGTCTTCTGACCTCTGTGAGTACCAGGCATGCTTGTGGTGCACAGGTAAAACACTCGCATATATCAAAATAAAGTATATATAAATCTTCTTTAAAATGACCAAAAGCAATTTGGGGTAAAAGGGGTTATTTGGCTTATACATCAAGATTATAATCCACAATTAGAGGAACTCAGGGCAGAAAATGAAGCATAAACCACAGAAGAGCTTACTGCCTTGTTCTACATGACTTGCTCTTGCTCAGTTTGCTTTCTTTTCTTTTTTTTGTGTGGAGGGGGTGATTGTTATTATTTTGGGGTTTGTTTGTTTGCTTTTTAGAGAGAGGATTTCTCTGTGTAGCCCTGGCTGTCTTGGAACTCACTCTGTAGAAAATTCTTTTATGTATTATATGTGTGTACATATAAGTTCTGTGTAGAGTACTATATGCAGAGAGCATATGTGTATATGTGTGTTCTTTCATGTGTGTGTGTTAAACAAAACAGAAATAATAGAAAAAGTGTGTGTGTGTGTGTGTGTGTGTGTGTGTGTGTGTGTGTGTGTGTGTGTGTTCCAGGGATGCAAGGATGGTTCAGCATATAGAAATTGTGGGTACAGCTTTTGACAAGGCTCTAGGTTTAATCCTCAGGACCAAAACAGAAAGAGAGAAAAAGAATATTATTTATTTGACCGAGCTTGGTAATACAATGCCTATAATTCTTCTGTTTGAGAAGGAGAAGTGGAAAGAGCAGGAGTTCAAAATTATACTAGGCTAGATAGGTGTTAGAAGCCAGCCTGGGTTATACAAAACACTGTCTCGAAAAATCAAAACCTATACAAATCAATAAATATGATGCATCACATAAATAGAATGAAGGATAAAAAATCATACAATCATCTCCAAAAATACAGAAAAACTGCTGGATGGTGGTGGCAAACACCTTTAATCCCAGCACTTGGGAGGTAGAGGCAGGAGGATCTCTGTGAGTTTGAGGCCAGCCTGGTCTACAGAGCAAGTTCCAGGACAGCCAGGGCTACACAAAGAAATCCTGTCTCAAAAATCTAACAAAAACGTGTGGAGAAAACATTCAACAAAATTCAACATCCCTTGAAGATAAGAATAGTAAGCGAACCATTAGAAAACCAATAGCCAACATCATATTGAGTGGAAGGAAACTGAAAGTATTTCCTTTGAGATCAGGAACAAAATAAGGTTGGCCATGTGCACTGTGATCATGCCATATTGTCTTAGAAATTTTAGCCAGAGCAATTAGGCAAGAACAAGGAAGAAAATGAATATAAATAAGAAATGGGAAAGTGGGCTGGAAAGATGGCTTAGTAGTTAAGAGCACTGACTGCTCTTCCAGAGGTCCTAAGTTCAATTTCCAGAACTCACATGGCAGTTCAGTATGGTTAGTTACTCCAGTTCCAGGGGTTTCAATGCCCTTTTCTGGCCTCCATCATCACTGCATGCATGCAGCACACAGACATACACATAAAACATAACTTTTTAAGGTGATGTCAAATTAACACTTTGCTGATGACTTAATAGCATAGATCGAAAAACCTACACTCCACACACAAAAAAATAGAACCGATAAATGAATTCTGTAAAGTAGCAGGATACAAAATCAACATAGATATTAGTACCTTTTTGTACATCAATAATGAATTTTAAAGTAAAGAAATCATGAATGCAGGCCAGTGGAATGGCTCAGCAGGTAAAGGCACTTGTCCCAAGACCCTGGTGACTTGAGTTTGATCCCCAGAATGTATGTAAAGGTGAAAGGAGAGAGAACTGACTTCCCAAAGTTGTCCTCTAGCCTCCAAAGAGGCACACTAGCACAGAAGTGTCCCCCCACATTATACAATAATAATAATAATAATAAATAAAATTCAAAAATAATATGCATAGACTGAAGACAACCAACTTAGATGTATGCGTGTGCATTCCCACATATGAAAATGTACAAACATATAAAGCACCCCACACACACACATGAAATCACAAATGAAATCCTATTCATAATAGCCACAAAAGAAAATAAAACACATAGGAATAAATTTAACCAAGGAAGTAAAAGACCTCTATAATGAAAAACACAAGGGCCAGGCTTGGTGGTATATACCTATTATCTGAGCACTTGGAAAGAAGGGGCAGGCAGATTTCTAAGTTTGAGGCTAGCCTGGTCTCTACATAGTGAGTTTCAGGGCAGTCAGGACTACAATGTGAGAAAGAAAGAAAGAAAGAAAGAAAGAAAGAAAGAAAGAAAGAAAGAAAGAAAGAAAGAAAGAAAGAAAGAAAGAAAGAGAGAAAGAATGAAAGGAAAGAAAGAGAAAGAAAGAAAAAAGGAGAAAAGGAGAAACAACAATAAGACACAGAGATCTGGGTATAGAATAGGGGACATAAAAATAAATTCATGCGCTCAACTATGTTCATAGCAGCTTTATTTGTCATAGCCAGAAACTGGAAACAACCTAAATGCCCCTTGATCGAAGAATGGATAAAAAAATGTGGTACATTTACACAATGGAGTACTACATAGCAGAAAAAAATAACGACAGCCTAAATTTTGCAGGAAAATGGATGGAACTAGAAAGCATTATTTTGAGTGAGGTAACC